>JACXIT010000128.1:460783-531772 GCA_014737525.1 Bombus difficillimus
AAACCTATACCTATACCTGTACCTATACTAAAACCTATACCTATACCTATACTAAAACCTATACCTATACCTGTACCTATACTAAAACCTATACCTATACCTATACCTGTACCTATACTGAAACCTATATCTATATCTATATCTATATCTATATATATACCTATACCTATACCTATACCTATACTTATACCTATACCTATACTGAAACCTATATCTATACCTATACCTATACCTATAATGTTACGTGTTTTGCTTGGTTTAATTTCTTACCTTTGTTTTCAAAGAGAAGATTATAAATAGGCAGATACTTAGGTAAATTTATATTTTAATGAACATACTTGGAGAAATGTGAAATTTAAACAGAAATCTCTTCTACTAAATATTATAATTTTTCATCTGTATTCATCTGTATTCATCCTTACATATTTAAATTTCCCAATCCATTAATTAATAAACCTAAACCAGTTTCAATTATCAATTTTAATTCTTGCAAATAAAGATACAATTTATTTTACATACACAAATATACAGAAACGAAAGCATGATTAGAATATAACAATTTTTTATATGAAAAAGTCACAAGGTTGAGAAGGTCGGTGATCGGAAGAACGAATTAACTCGTCTGCTCCGAGTTAATAGGTTAACCAAAGCATCTTAGCTCGGAACTCAATCGTCGTTCGATCGATCGAGTTCTTTGATACACGACATTTCAATTCGTTCACAGTGGCACGCTGTCTCTTCTCGTCGATATCTTTACGGGCTCGAGAGGGACACAAGCCCGAAGAAGAAAAAGTGGGAATCTCGTTTCGGCCTTCGTTGGAATTCGAGTAATGCGGTCGAAGTAAGGCTTCGTTCGGTCTCTGTGCCGACACTGCTAGGCAGGCTACTTCCGAAGCCATTCTCGCGATTCCTGCCAGCGGTTACGGAATCCAATAAGACCAGTCTCGGAAAATTTCTCCCCAACGAGACGTCATTGGAAAAAGGAGACCTTGTGGTTCTCTACTGCGCGACCGGTATACCTGTCCGAGCCACGATCGCCTGCAGTTACACGATTCTTTGCATTCGACTGCTCTTATTGCATGTACTTTGCATTAATTATTCCTTAACTTTCTTAGGCGTTATTATGGGATAAACACTGGTCGAGGATCTAATAATTTTCTATGGTTGACAGGATTCGACTTTTAGAAAGGATATTTTTTGCAGGTTTTATTAGGAAGTAAAGTAGTGGAGGATATGTAATTATTGATTATAAATTCACAGTGAATTTTCAATTCTTGAATAGTGAAAGACAGTTATCGTTGTTTTCGTTTCTATTTATTTTTCGGTTTCACAGCTCGGAAAAAGCACTTGGCTTACATATTTCTAACTCTCACTCATTCCCATACTTTATATAGAGCACTGATCATATTCAAATAGGCACACCCACTCATGCTCTCATTCGAAACGTACATATTTCATTTTATATCTAATAGTAAAAGCTTAAATATACCTATACATCTTTCTCTTAATTTATATCCATTATCCTATATTAATCTATACACTCTCACATGTCTACCTTTGGCTTAGTTCCGTACCTATGTTCTTAGGCTAAAGTCTAACATATAGCAATCGCCTCTGGCTGTTTTCTTTTCCTCTCTTTCTCGGATTTTGTTACTCGCTGTTCTTACATATTTATTAATTCCGTTCATCATTTTTGTCATTTCGCCCTTATTATAAACAGCTGAAAATATTCCATTCGTCCTCACCTGCCCTCGATCTTTCTTTTCACTGAACCTGATACCCCGCAAAATTTGTATCCTTGTTCAAGATTTCCGTAACGTCTCGGTAAATCATTTTGTCTGTACCTTTACTTCCATTTACCTTAGCGCTGTTTCCTGGAACCGTCTGTTAGATGAGCTTTCTTTTGCTCTAACAGTCCATTGTATCAATTTTCCACTCACCCATAGTGACAATTATAATTGTCAGTGCCAATAACTAAAAAAATCATCAATTGGAAGTTTGGAATAGCAGGAAAACATTACGAAAATTATTATAATTTATTTTATTCAAATTCATACAAATGAAAATGCAGCAGTTGCGTTTACGTAAGAATATTTATATAACTGAATTGAGGTAACATGTGCGTCAGTAATAGTAAATATATCAAGGATTAGAATTTTACTTATCTTGCGAGAACAAGAAAATATTATAAACTAAATCAAGTGGAATTCGTATAAAAACTTTCCCGCTGATTGTAAAGAAGCTTCATAAATTCCTATGAATACAAAGAGCAAGACATGATCACCATAAAGAGCTACGACAAACACTTTCGACAAAGTAATTAGAGATTCTAAAAACACTTTACAAATTAGCATAAAGACCTTGTCTATTTATATATTCATCACTGTACGTGCACATACAGCCCCGTATAAAGGTGTTAGGATAATTATCGTATCTTTGTTCCGAGATTGTAACAAATAATAGACAAACTCTATTGTAGTGGTTTGTTTAATTTCTGATATTGTATAAGATAAGGAAAATGTATGATTTTAACATATCAACAACTTTACTACAAAATGCATGTAATTTCAAATTCATAGCTTATACCGAATATTAAATTTTGAGGTGGAATATATATTGAACAAATTAAACAAAAATAAAGAAGAAAAGAAGACGAAGATAATAAAAAACTTATGACGTTAGAGGAAAATCAGAAGCACCGATAAAAATAGGAATTCTCTAAGTGAGAAAACAACGTACCAAATACATCTCCTGTTTCATTAGATCACTAAATGTCAGGAGTGTCGCAAGCGCGCGCCAATCGGTTGCATCTTGCGGTAGCACAGGCAACGGGCAGTTTTATGCAGATGCGAATACGTAGCGTGGATCCTCGAGACGACAGGAAATATCCTAGCCATTAACGGTGTACAATGTAGAACATACACAGTGTACAGTTGTGTGAAGCGGCCCGACAAAAGGCCCGGTACGCGTATCTATTATATTCATGCGTGGCACAACGACGTGTTACGTAACCTGGCTGGCACAATTACCTGGGGTAGACAACGCTATAGATGCCGTACATGGAAAACGAACTCGTGACACAAATCTTGATTACGCTGGTGTGAGCTGCTCGGCGTGATACGCGGCTCACCTTTTCGCACTTTTGTGTGCAACTAACGAGGCGCCACTTTGAACATTAAATGGAGCGTAAAAGCCAATCCGTGTTTATTGTATTAAAGGGTTATCCTGGTTTAGAATGCCATCTTTTAAGACCTTGTTTGAGATTTTATTCAAAGAATCTATAAGATTTTTTTTTTATTTATTCGATCATTTACAGGCAATTGTTTTACAGAATTTTCAGTAAATTCTTTTCAGTAGCTTGGATTATAAAAGTTATAGCGAGTTAGATTCTTCTTGAATCTGATGTTTCAATCTAGGGGGTAATGCCTTTTTAGTCTGTGGGTCTGATCCGTTTTATCCAGTAATTGGGTGGTTAATGGGTTTTGGTGATTGTTAACTCTTATATGATATCTGTTTTTGAACTTTGAGATTTCTTCTTTGACTGTGGGGAAGAATCTATAAGATGTGTTTCGGCCTTGCGCTATATACAACTCACATACGTTCGTTGAAATATTTTTTGAAAAAATTGAATATTCTTCAAACGCGAATAAATATGTGTGCAACGAACGATATAAGAAAGCTTTACGCTTTCTTTCGAAAAAGATTAGAAACAAATATTTTAGTGGCATTCTAAAGCAGAATACTCGTTTGATATAATAAATATAGATTAACTTTTATGACCTATTTATCGTTCAAGGTAGTGAACAGTATATTGAAACGAACAGTATTACTTTGAAAAAAGAAAGATATTTTTAATGAGAAAGAGAAATGTAATATCAGAAATGGATTCTGTAAATAACAGCGCACATGTTGTAAGATTTGTTAAGGTAATTAGTTAGAATAGACTCTGAGTGATTGAAGAAAATAGAAATTTGTGTGTATTCCTTGCTCCAGTTCTTCTTCCTTTTATTTTTTCTTTTACTAAAAACTTTCTAATGTTTTTTCATACATTTTTCATATATCTTTATATCAATTAAAACGCACTATTATTTATCATCGCTATTTATATCAATTAGAACACATACATTATCGGTCACACTGTAAGAACTTATTTTCGCAAGAGTTGTTTTCTACGCTTGTTTCTTACATTTAACTATTTCAGCCAGATCTTTTCATAGAGTGAGACTTTCACAACGCAGGAAACAGGACGTGGAATTTGAATTTGTAACCGTTGAATGTAGCAGAAAGGTTGAAATCGACCAGGTGAACGAGTTTATTAATATATGTATCTGCCGGATGAATGAATTGAAAACGGGTTGTTGGAAAAATCAAGCTGATGGAAGTCATCGGTGAACCGACTAGCCGTGCGTGATTCATGAAACGATATTGAATATAATTTATTCGCGCGTTCTAACGCAATGACTAATCGCAGCTAGTCACTCGTTAAAGCTTGTGTCACAGATACACTTGAACTTTCATTGCATTCTTATGCGGGTTCTCTACACGATGTGTATGCATACCAAAGGAACATTCAACAAAAAAAAGAAAAAAAAATATATCACCAATTTGTCATCATGCACAATCATGTCTCGTTCCTCTCTACACACAGATATAGCAGAAAAAACAGCGAATTATCATCTTCTCTTCTTATTATCTCTGACATTTTTGCTTTTTATACTTTTCTTCTTTTTTTAAGGAATAATGCAACAGTACAGAGTTATTGCTCGTTAATGCCTGATTACCATAGCATTGCGCATTATGATGTTTGCTGTTACCTTTGAAATCTTTTTTTTTTTTTTTTTAATAATGTAAGAGTACTACTTCGTTTGAAAATACCGTTCGTTAATTGAAAATTGTTATCTTCTTTTATTATTACCTGCAAAAATGTCTGTTTCTCTTTTTCAATGAATAATTTACAAGTACAAGTTCGTTTGTAAATATTGTTCGTTAGTATCTGTTCGCTATAGAGTTACGTTTTCTGTGGCCGTTGACAAGAGCTTCTCTTGATTACAAGCTGTTTACAAAACGCGATAGCGGACGCGTGATTTATCGAATCGCATTGCACACCTATGTACCGGTGTCCTCTCAGATACAACTTAGCGACAATGATGTATCATTATATATATTTTACGTCAAATTTGTGATTCATCCAGGGAAGGAAATAAAAAACCAGCAGTCGGATAGTGCAAAAAGTTCTTAGGCTTTTCACTTTTTATGACAGTGTCTTAAAGAAGTAACCAAATGGATCGAGAGATCTACAGATCTTTCGCTGCAGAATCAAGTTCTTCTAATATTTATTTAGTTGTCCATTATTGTTCTATTTATTTCTCCCTTCTTTATGTGAATCGTATTATCAATGGTTGAATCTTGTAATATTTTGCAAATTTTACCTCGAGTTAAGCTCGACACGTTCTACGCTTTCTATTTCTTTCGCTTTTAGGATACGAAACATTATCTTTTGTATTAAACGTAGTGTTGAAAAACGTAAATATTATTTTGTCATCAAAAGGCGAATCAAAACGATAAGTAGCTTGTACCTATGTCAATGAAACAAAATTATTATAATGTTGTATAAATAAATTTAAGACTGGAATTTTCTAAAAAACAAGATTAATTATTTTAATTTCTGCGAGGTATTTACATATATAGGCACATGATCGAAAGGCGCGTGTATTTCGATCTCAGCCTCGATCGACAACCGCCCCGTATCGATTCGATCGGACGACCTGTTCTGCAAAACGTTTCTATCCGGCGGATGACTCTCGATATCGGCTTATTAGCCTGCTCCGGTTGATCCTGGGCTGGCCGACGACGTTGATCGCGACTGGAACCGTCGCTACGTTTTTCTTCTTCTTCTTTGCGCTCTCTTCTCTACTTTCCTTTTCACTTTCCTCTAATTACCAGCCAGAGCGACGCGATTATTCAACGAACTGGAAGATTACGCGATTCCTGGCTCCTCTTATCGCGTCGTGGCCTTCTGATAAAGCCTCGAATTCCTCGTCGTACGTTTGAAGCAAATTTTCCTCATCGGATCCTGGTATCGTTCAGAGAGCAAGAGCGAGAGAGAAAGAGAGAGAAATTTTACTAATTAGCAACGACTATTATTAGAGGTAGTGGTAGGCTTGCAGGATCAAGTATATTGTAAGTTTGCATGGAATGAAAAAGATATAACAGAGAAGGAAAATAGCGTTAAATAGAGGTATTATACCTTGAAAAGAGAAAGAGCTGTAATTTTAAGCATAATTTATGTATCGGCTAAGAAAATTCAATGATTTCATAAGAACTGTAATTAAAAGCTTATTACCTGTTTATTTCACTGAAATTACAATTCCTTTTCCTGTATTTTCTTTTCACTTTTTTTTTTTTTTTTTTTTTAATGAAACAATTTCTAACCGACAATCGAATTTTCTTAAGCGAAACTTTTGCATTGGAATTGATTTGCAATTAGATTTGTGAATATATATCTATTAAATGTTGATTGCATCTTCAATTATTAAAGTTCATTCTTTCTTCCCCCATCCATTCTCTTTTCCATTTTTCTTCACCACTTTCTTCTTTGTTTCAAACGTATGCGCATCCGATTACGCGCCCATCCCATCGTCTCACCGTTTCCTCCCCTAATTAATACGCCGGCAACGACCTCGTAATTCTATTCCGCTCGATCCACGCGAGCGTCTGTTGTAACGTGCGTTCTGAACGCTATGATAAGAAGCCTTTTATTTCCTCGTCGCAGGCTTAGAAACGAGCAAAAACTCACGATCGCAAGCCGATGTCGAAAGTTTTCGTTGCGAAACGCGGGAAACTTTGCATCCGATTAATTATACTTAGTATAGTACGTTTCTGGTTCGCATCATTTTCGTTCCGTTGAATTACGATGCTCTCATTGCGATGCACCCTGGTGAAATAGCTTTGATTTTGATCAACATTAATTGGCGCGTTACGTGTACCATCGAATATATGCGTAAGATTAATAATCTAATAAAATGTCAAAAAATTCAGAAGATAATTATTTCCTTATCCTCGATAGTTTCAACTTTTTATTAAAAATAAGATGGAATTAAAATGTACAGATATTAGTTTATTCGGAAAGTTGATTAGAAGATTTAAGAAAAGTTTGATGGTAATCTAATAAAATGTCAAAAAATTCAGAATGAATGATTCAGAAGATAATTATTTCCTTATCCTCGATAGTTTCAACTTTTTATTAAAAATAAGATGGAATTAAGATGTACAAATATTAGTTTATTCGGAAATTGATAAGAAGATTTAAGAAAAGTTTGATGGTAATCTAATAAAATGTCAAAATTCAGAATGAATGATTCAGGAGATAATTATTTCCTTATCCTCGATAGTTTCAACTTTTTATTAAAAATAAGATGGAATTAAAATGTACAAATATTAGTTTATTCGGAAAGTTGATTAGAAGATTTAAGAAAAGTTTGATGGTAATCTAATAAAATGTCAAAAAATTCAGAATGAATTAAAGCTAATTATTTCCTTATCCTCGATAGTTTCAACTTTTTATTAAAAATAAGATGGAATTAAAATGTACAAATATTAGTTTATTCGGAAAGTTGATTAGAAGATTTAAGAAAAGTTTGATGGTAATCTAATAAAATGTCAAAAAATTCAGAATGAATGATTCAGAAGATAATTATTTCCTTATCCTCGATATTTTCAACTTTTTATTAAAAATAAGATGGAATTAAGATGTACAAATATTAGTTTATTCGGAAAATTGATAAGATTTGGGAAAAGTTTGATGGTAATTTAATTTTATAGAAATAGAATGCTACTAAATTGTATCTCTATCGTTTCACACGGCAAGCTTTAAAAAAAAAAATTTACTTAGTAAATTGAAAGACATTGTCCATCTCCTTGTCTACTTTTCTAAGTGTTTCACCGTCACTGTCTGTTCAGAGTATGTTTCATACTCTTCTCCCTGCGGTACGATTATCAACTGTGCTTCACAAAGGATGTAAGCGATAACCAACGGCGTCATCGACCGCTTGTCGTGCACTCGAAACTCTTATTCACTGTGATTTCCATAATTTCTCCATGAGGAACGCGCATCAGCCAAGATGATTCGCTTGTCCTTATTTTAATCCTTTTCGTTTTAAACATCTGCCAACCGTGTAACATTTTTTAATTCTTCCAAACTACCCTGCGTGTTAAAAAAATGTTATTCCGTATTTCCGACCTCATCTTTTTTTTTTTACATGGAATCACCCTTTTCTTTGCACGTTCGTCGACACTTATGGGATACTCGTTCCTCTCTTTCAAATTTCGCATTATTGTATTTGTTGCTGAAAAAGAATTTCCCTCGAACCGTTTCAAATAAATAATAATCCTTTCGAATCAACGTAGCCCCCTAGAAGCCGATATTAATTCAAAAGACGATTCAATGACTCGAGCAAACTTGCAAATTCGACATCGTTGCTCAACTAGCGCGGAACAAGTATCGGAAACATTTCACCATGAACTCGCTGCGATTATCGATGCTTAATTAAGTGTTGCTAGATCGACACACGCCACTGGTCTACTCCTGGCAATCGAGTTTTCCATATAGTCCGGTCTGTTACTTGTATGTATTTCAGACACATACCAAAGGCGAAGGCCACCACGATGGCGGAAACGTTGGAACTGAAGCGTATCGCGGAGAACACGAAGATTCAGAGTAACGTGAAGTATCACGCCGAATTCGAGAAGGCAAAAGGCAAGTTCACCCAGGTGGCAGACGATCCGGAAACCCTGAGAATCAAGCAGAACAGCAAGATCATCTCGAACGTGGCTTATCACGGTGAGCTTCAGAAGAAGGCCATCATGGAGCAGAAGAGGACGATGACCGGAGAAAATGGCGAACAGATCGGTGAGTCGAGACTTGTCCTCTGGTTTACCTGTACTCTTTATTCGCACATTGCTTAGATCGTTCGAGTGTTTGTATCTTCGATTTGGTAACCGGTGAATCGAAGCTCCTGAAGGTTTCCATAGCTAACAGATATTAATGTTGGTAATATTCGTGAGATTATTTCATAAGAATCTTTTCGTTACTTGTTTTGATAATTGTGATACGCATGGAATCCGAAGGTTTAAGATTTAATTATAGATAACTTTAAATTACTTCTACAAGTTTAAGTAGATTTTAACTCGTTAACGACTGAACAATGGAGTAATGAATAAAAGATGTGTAAATGCAATACATATATAGGAATCAGACACATAAAGCAGGTTTTATGACTTCAAGAAAAGTAGTGTACCATGCTATTATAAATACGTTAATTTCCATGCATAAATAACGATATAAAGTATCTTCTTATATATTGTTTTATTAAGGTATAAAGTATATATGTATATTATAGAATATCGTATACTTTATATAAGCGTATTGCGTAAATAAGGTACATAAAAGAGCTTTCGTAATTCAAAGAGAAAATAGTTTATCATAGCGTTATAATTACATAACATTTTGCAAACTTTATAAAACGGTATCTATGTGGAAAAAGAAACAACTATTCAGGAAAGTATGAAATAAATTCTTGAAAGTTTCTTTTATAACGTTAACATGAAAAAAAAGAGAACAGGATTTAATAATACAAATTGACTAACAGAAAGAAACTACAACATGAATATCGCATTAACACAACCATTTTCCTTAATGAGTTAACGTACCCCTTATCAAGCTATCCTCAATGTACTAACATTTAAAAGAAGCGAAGAGTCCTGCTAATCTATGAACTTACGCACTGTCACCAACTAATATTCGCTTGTATGTTAATTGTCTCTTAGTCAACGCTATCTTTCCCATTGTCCTGTATACGTTCGATCGATAGACATCAGGGCTACGTATTCGACAAACGCGTACGTTAAATCTGTTTAAAACTCTCAAAAGTCTAGAGTTGCTTGTGAAACTTGCCAATTGAGTTAGAATATTTGAGAATACGTATCTTGGAGAGAATCGCTTAAGTTGGCGTTTTGAATGGTTGTCGGAAAAGCATATCGGCAGCTTGTGTATTGTTGACTTTAGAGTACGTAGAGTACACGGACGGTTCGATCGCGCCTACATCGGGCGTGAACGCGAATCCACCGGCCGCTAGAACTGCGAGCTCGCAGGTGCAAAGGACACCAGGTAGGATCGCCGATTACGATCCTCTTAGCGAGGTGAGACCGAGCCCCTATTCCGCCAGGCAAGCTGGGGCAACCACCGTGATTTATACGAGCGACAAGGGACCAGGTGAGTTCTCGCCCAAAAGATTAGCTTTAGAACCAAGTTTTACATATTCTTTTCTTACTATTTGCTTATTTAGTTATTTTTATAGTAATTTATGTAGTTAGGAACCTACGTACAGCGTGGTTCATTTTCATTTCATGTAAATATATAATATAATATACAATCGTTTGGTAGATTTTTTTTATTTTAATCGTCAATCCTAGTAGGTTCAGGATATTGAAATGTGTATCTGGTAATAGATCTGGTAATGGTATCACAGCTATTCTTTATTATAATAATGCGATATTTTATCACTTTCTAATGGCAAACCAATGACAAATTTGTAAGTTAACGCATTGTTGACCGGTCACCAGTTAACTCGTGTTAACTTCTCAGTGTGCTGTTGGAGATGATACAGTGTAATTGTTGGTCAGCATGCGGTCAAGATGTGTCTCTCGTTTATAAGACTCGTCAAGTTGCGTCCTTTGTTGTAAAAAAATGTCAACGATGACGGAACGTAGCGATGAAGAATCTTTCAACGAATTACACGCGGGAGTTTTATCTGATTGTCCGAGCGATCGTGAATCGAATTGCGGTGACTTGGAAAATGATACTGTATCAGAAGACAGCGAGTCTGATATTAGGCCAGCAAAATATCGTTAAACCTACGTGCATGTTACGATGCAATAAGCACATGAAAGGGGTAGATCGAGCAGATCAGTTTTTGGCGAACAGCAGTGTTGTACGAAAAACTGTAAAGTGGTCGAAGAAATTAGCATTTCTTCTGATAAACTGCACCTTGTTCGATGCATATAAAACGTACCGTACCTATCTGCCAAAAAATAAAAGAAGATACAAAAAATTTCTACTGGAAGTAGCTAGAGAATGGATAACTGTGTATTCCAAAGAATGCAGCGTTGCACCAGACGCTTCTCGAATTTCTAAAACAGCTCCTTATAATGATGCACCCTTCAGGCTTTTCGGACAACCGAGAGACCACGTCTTAGAAAGAATAGCCACTGGCAGAAAAACAAATCCAACTAGAGCTCCTACAGGGCACCCCTTCTCCCCCAACTCCGTCCGCCCACTCCTACCCCTTCCCAAAATCCCTCAACCCCATCGAAACCAAAAGTAGAATACCGAACTGCCCTGTTTTTGCGACCAGGTTTTCAGAACAGAGATAGGAAGAAAAAAAGACAACAGTCGTATATAAGCACCGCTTTGCAGCGACTTAAATTCAAATATAAATGGCAACGCTAAAAAAAATGTACAAAATACTGTACTTTTGCCTAAACCACCCCTTAAGAGGGGGTGAGGTTAATTCGTAGAAAGAAAAGGCATGTTTTTGTGAATTTTTTGTGACGACACAGTTAAAATCTTTTTATTAAAACCAATAGTACATTAAAGTATGACATTCGAAGAATATTGTATACAATTTTCACGAAGAAATATTAAAAAATACGGCAATGGCAGCAATTATTCGGACGTGTCTCGGAAAAAAGTAGAATCGCGGTGCCCCTCGTAACTTGGTGCTGGATCATCCGAAATCAAAAAATCAAAGTTCATTCGTTAGGTAATAGTTTTCCCCAGGTAACGCTGGGAGGGTTTTTCGAAATTTCAACTTTTCACTTTTTTGGAACACTTTGAAGGGAGGAGAAAAAAGGAAGAAATCGCGTTTTTCCATTCAGAGTGTTCCAAAAATGTGAAAAATTGAAATTTCGAAAAACCCTTCCAGCGTTACCTGGGGAAAACTGTTATCTAACGAATGAACTTTGATTTTTTGATTTCAGATGATCCAGCATCAAGTTACGAGGGGCACCGCAATTCTACTTTTTTCCCAGACTCGTAACCCCCCCGTTTAACCTTACCACTCCTTAACCGACATTCAGCGTTTATTATAAATAAAACGTACATGTAATATCCATTATTCTTGTTAAATAAACGTTGTATAAAAAATAATCCGACTAGAGCGTATGCTCTTCAGAAGGAAAACGCGGCGAAACTAGATACATTTGGAAAAGCTGTTGCGTACCATTACACGTAAGTGATCGCTACACTGTTTGTCATAGGAAAAAGAAACATTAAAAGTTGAATAATAAATACAATTTATTAAAGTTTATTTATATCGTTTTACTTGCACATGCAATTACGAAATAATAGCCGGTGATATGAGATAAATTGTCAATAAAATTGCCGGTCAACAATGTGTTAAGAGATCAACTTTCTATAAATGGAATTTTGCTTGCTTATGACAAGACAAATTCTAATTGATTATAGCTTCTAAAAATTGTGCAGACTGATAATTCTCACAAATAAAATGTTTCGTTTCAATGCAATGATTATGGTATAACGATACGTATGAATACAGAATACGTAATAGTAATACGAACACATAAGCGCAGTAAAGAAGATGTTACAAAAGATTTAACATAGCGACGAATACAAAACCATAATAACATGTTATACGGAATTCAAACTATCGAAATGACAGTTTACAATATATTATAGTAGATTACAATATGCATTATAATATTTACAATAGAAAAATGCAAAAAATTATAGAGGAGGTGGCTCGTGACCAGGGTTACCAGACAATTCCCTTAATACCTTAATCATACTCTCACTGCCACTATCACTGTCGATAGCAATATAATCTTATTTGTGTATGTGACTTTTTGGCCAATATACGAGATTATCTTTATGACTGTATCAAGAGTAGCAGTGGGAGTAGGAATAACCTCTCTTCACTTAAGGGATCCCTGCTCGTGACATAACTTGTAGCAATGGGGACAGTAATCTTGAACAGTTAAATGATTGCATCCAAACTATATTGGTGAGAAACTCGTAAGTTACAATTAGCCTAAAAATGAACAAAGAGCGGGAAGAGATAGGAGATAAAAATAAACGATAGTGATAAATGGAACACCCTGTACGCTATCTGCTCTATTTCCCTCTGCTATTCTGACAGTGAGCCGATACTTCAATACAATTGAAACATATCCTCGTTGCCTTGTTTCGTATACAGTCAACCATATGGGTTGGTCATTGGTTATAGTTAGCAACCGGTAATAGTTAGTTTCAATAGATCAACTTCTAATTGGATTAGCTCGAACGATAGGTAGATACAATTCGGTCACTCCTATTGTATCGTTGGCCATTGTCTCCAGAACGCGACGTCATGGTGAATTTATGTCGTTCCTCCATAGGACGATCTGAACGTTCTTCAACGTGTTACCTCTGTTTGTTTATCAGGTTTTCCTACAAAATATTAGATCGTTTTATAAGCTCTGTTGTTTTTACGATTTTTAAAAAGGCATTGTTGCTTATCTGTCGGAATTCTGCTGCTTCTTAATTGTCTGTTTTTCAGATTAGTATTTTAAGCTTTGGTAAGTGGAAATTCCAAGAAGATCGATACAATGGTGAAAGAATGACAATTGAAAGATCAAATGATAAGCGCTTATGCCACCGTATGCTTTATCAGATTCGTACAATTTTGTAAAAAAATTAGTAAAAAATTGGCTGTAAAAAAGTTTCATATAAAAGAAGACAACAATAGCAAGTAAAATATTAATTGGTATTATATGTAGGAACGTGCCAAGAATATTTTTTTAGCTTCGCAGAAGGACATTTTTTACGAGAAATTTTGAGCAAATTCTGAACCACAGAAATGTCATAAACTAGTAGAATTTAATTTTTATAAAACTCACGATGCTCTCCTGTAATTTCATGTTACATTTTTAATAAAAAAAAAAATACGACGAAACTTATAAAACGATTTAATATAATAATTGAGAAAGATGTTTTGTAGTGTTTAACGGTGGCTGGTCACAAACTATTTCTGTTTTCTATGTGGTATATTTATTTTCCGTTTCGTTGTTGTTGCCAATTCGCCGACTGCGTCGATTCACTCGTAACTGCTTTCCAATTCTTGTGCACCATACTGTATCTACTTTATATGTTTTACGTGATCTAAACTTTCATTAAACACGGAACGCTAACACGTGGTGTTTTTGAGGAAGTTGAGTCTGAAATCGATATTTGGTGTTTGAGACGAATCTTTTTCCGATAAACTTGATCCGCGATCTTCCATTTCACTTGGTAAATTTAACGAATTCTTTCAGTGACGAATCCACCAGCTAGAAAGATCGGTTCGGTGGCTGATATAGACCCTGTAAACGAGTACTATGGATCGTTGACACCAGCAACGAATAACAATCACGTCCCACAGCATATGCCGTCTCCACCACCAGCTACCAATGTTGGGGTGAGTTATTTTAATCTTTTAAATTGCTATTTTCAATAGTACGACCCATAGGAGTGGAAGAAGAAAGTGTAAGTATCTTTCAACTTGATGCAAACTTTGATATTGGGTGGTATAAAAGTAATTTCAGGATTTTCTGAAAATACTGTGAATCAATGCTATTTGTTTTAACTTTTTAATGGTTATACATTTTTCTATTTAACACATTCCTTGCTAGAAAGATGTGGCTTTATTTTAAAGGGGGGGGGGGTAAGGTTAATTCGTAGAAAAAAAGGCGTTTTTGTGAATTTTTTGTGACGACACAGTTAAAATCCCTTTATTAAAACCAATAGTACATTAAAGTATGACATTTGAAGAATATTGTATACAATTTTCACGAAGAAATATTAAAAAATACGGCAATGGCAGCAATTATTCGGACGCGTCTCGGAAAAAAAGTAGAATCGCGGTGCCCCTCATAACTTGGCGCTGGATCATCCCAAATCAAAAAATCAAAGTTCACTCGTTAGATAATAGTTTTTCTCAGGTAACGCTGGGAGGGGTTTTTCGAAATTTCAATTTTTCACTTTTTTGGAACACTTTGAAAAGAATAACGCGATTTTTTCCTTTTTTTTCCCTTCAAAGTGTTCCAAAAAAGTGAAAAATTGAAATTTCGAAAAACCCTCCCAGCGTTACCTGGGAAAAACTATTATCTAACGAATGAAGTTTGATTTTTTGATTTCAGATAATCCAACATCAAGTTACGAGGGGCACCGCGATTCTAGTTTTCTTCCGAGACACGTCCGAATAATTGCTGCCATTGCCGTATTTTTGAATATTTCTTCGTGAAAATTTTATACAATATTCTTCGAATGTTATACTTTAATGTACTATTGGTTTTAATAAAGAGATTTTAACTGTGTCGTCACAAAAAATTCACAAAAACATGCCTTTTTTCTACGAATTAACCTTTGCCCCCCTTAAGAAATAAATTATCCGAATTTGTCCAATATACTTTCTAGCTCATCTTCTTTGGCTTCTAAAGTATTTATAACTATGCCGAATATTGTGTTTCTGTGAACATTCTGTATTTTGTTCTCAAATATGTATGTAAACATTTGTTTCCTCTCTTGAATTGTATATTTTCTTCATATACTTTTGATTTTGATTCGAGTTTCATACTTTAATCCTGGATGCTTCTAATATGCGTCTAGTCAATTATGCGATCTATAGATTGCATGTGTTCAAGAATTAGAAACTGGTTGATATTTTCCATTTATTTATTTATTTCTCTAATCATATTTCGTTTTCTTCTTATTTCACCGGTTGAAATATATTTCTAATATAATTTTCTTTTTCATTAGAGAGTGTATAGAGCGATGTACGACTACCAAGCGCAAGATTTGGACGAGGTGAGCTTCTGCGACGGCGATCTGATCGTTAACTGTACAGCCATTGACGAGGGTTGGATGACCGGCCTGGTACAGCGCACCGGACGACACGGCATGTTGCCTGCGAATTACGTCGAACCAGTGCAAATTTAAAAATCATCTTTCGCATTTAAAGTCAGCAAACTAGAGGGTAATTCCACTTTGGGACCAAATTCTGCTCGATTCTATTACGAAGAGCACCGATAGCTGTCATGTGCTTAAACAATTTTCTACGAGAGTATCGACCCAGTTTTTATACGACCTTTTTCATGGTGACGCAGATTTATCCTGTCGGTCAACAATTTTATACAATATTTTTCGAAACCATTCCGTTGCTTCGAGGATTCCACGGTAATGATGATGAAATGAATAATGGATTTAATAATTGAGCGGTGACAAAGCCTGGAAGATTTAAATTCTTCGCTCTTTTTAATATAAATTTTATATTCTATTTGGAGAAATTTTATGTACTTTATTCGTAAAATATTCTTTTCTATTTTTTTTTTTGTTTTGCTCGTATTTCTATGATAAGGCGTTTTTGTTTTACAATACGCGAACATTTTACACAAGATCAGAACGATTACTTTGATATTCAACAATATTCTTCCAACCTTTGTCCACCTTTAAGCGTAGTTGTCACTTTTTTGTAAATCGTTGACGAGAATGATATGCAAATTATAATGAATATTTATTTGAAAATATGAAAACGGTATTGCAATATTTTATCAGAAGATTTAGGCTTCACCACCGTACCACACGCATTGTTTATTGTGATGCAAACAGAAAGAACGATGTGCCTTATATACGTAGACCTCCAATTAGGTCAATCTTTTCCTGCGAACTTTTGCGCAGCGACTTAAAGGAAACGACTATGAAAGAAAAAGGAAAAGTATGTAATTTAAGGTTCCGTATTGAGTTACATATCATCGGAGCACACAAGAGGGAACATTGTAGGAAACAAAAGCGAATCTAGTTAGGATTATAAACGAAGAAGAAATTTTGTAGTGTAATTGTTGATAGGAAAAAGTTTCGTTACACTTGCCTTGCTCGATCCGATGCGTTTCGAAAGAAAGCAACGATCGCTAGAAACCTTTATTACCGTTTCACTTTGTCCAATTAACGACATTAACCGACATTTACCTAGAATAGCTGTTAAGTTCTATCACGCGAGATTCGCCTGCATTAAACAAAGAAATGCTTACTTTTCGGCTTTCGATGATCCTTTTAGTCACTGTATCGGCGATACTCGACTGATTAAATAGCGAAAATATCAATCGATAGCAAGCGATAATTAAAAGATCTATATCGATTTCTAATGCCGTTCTTGTGTTACAGCGTTTTAAAATTTCAAACGTTTTATTAAGCGAATGATTCAGGAAACGTACGTTTTTCAAATTGTACACGATGTAACAAAGTATTATCCGTAGCTAGTATGTACCGTTAGTTATAAGTCGTACTAAATTTATATTTGTATCTATGTATTTGTATTGAACGAAATTTGAAATTGTAACAATTTAAGAAATCGTTGCGAAAGGATTTTTAATTTTATTAAACCGGTGTATCCGGCGTATTGCACGTGCAGTTGAACGAAATACATTTCTTGAACTTTCTATCATTTTATTCTACTTAACTGATTAACACAAATATAATATACGAAACAGTACTAAAAGGATTAGATCGCTTTCTGCGAATACATTTCTCGTGGTAAAAAGCGGGTTTATCGGCAATAGAGGATTGTTGTTCTCCGCGATGGTCACGATTTTTCTAGATAGCTTTATACCTTCTTAACGTTCGATTAATGTACAGATAAATATAGCGATGAAATTTCAAGTATAACGAGAACATCGTGCCACCATTTCGGAGACTAACCGCGCCCCATATTGCCGTTTCTCTTCTAACTTTCGTCCCTTAATCCTTGATCATTGTCTTTCGACATTTTGTCTTCCCTCTGCTGGAAAAATATGAAAAGAAATCTGGTTCCTGGGACACAAGCCGTATCTATTACATTGCATTTACCTGAGTAGGAGAATAGAAGATTATAAGCTATATTATTACGTAAAAGAAATAAATAGTAATGTTGTTGCGTGCACACGCGCGCGTACGTCGCGTTTCCGGCGTACGCGACGTCGTTCGACTTCGTGATAAACCGCGAGGAGATATATTCATATTTTTGGAAACATGTTAGCATTATTATTAATATTATTATTATTATTATTATTATAAATATATTATAATTATTTGCCCCTTTTGTAATTATTAAAACACCAATAAGTCGAAGAATCTACGATTTATAATTGAGAAAGCATACAGAAATATATGTTAGCGTTGTTTAAAACAGATAATATTATATTATGATACGAGATCATAAACAATGAACATGTTATGTAAATCATCGTCTATGATTTATTGTTCTATCCTTTCTTTCTCCAGATCTCGCGCATAGATTTGTTTATTTTTATCACAGTAGCGGAGAATGAGAAAGAGATTCTTTATTATATTTTACATACCATATTCGTTATTCTTTTTTCGTTACATTTAAAATGTAAACGCTACTACAGATCTCTCTTTCCTGTTTTTCTTCACTATGTTAACAATTATTCGGATTGTAGTTTCATTTTCTATAGATTTTGTAAGGATAGAATATTTGATATTTTATATCGTCCGGCGTCATCAGTAGCTTTAATCATTTTCAAAGCAATATTATGATAAAGTTTATGAGAACAGAGCAGTGCGGTTGTTCAAAGTAAAACGAAATTCTCTTGCAAAACGAAAAACTTGCAATTGCTGCAAATCAAAGATAAATCAGATAACGCTGCGTTCAAGTATAAAAAATGCACATTTATTGAAAGTGATATAAGTACAGTAAAAGGTTAACTGTTACGTAGGACTGGTATCGCAGTGGTAAGTGCACGTTCTCAGTTGGGCCCATTTTAAAACAGATTTGGGTAAAATTCTACTCAATGGCTGAACACGTGAAAAAATTGAGCATAAAAGCGATTAAAATGCATTTACACGAATAAATGCAGTGACATATGATTTATATTTATGGAATGATTCGAAAGATTCGTCTTAATAATGCCCAATTCTGCTGTAAAGCCCCTCGCGATTAGATTCCAGCAATATCTCATTTTTCTTTTTTTGAATCAACGAGAAACTGAAAAAATTCAGTCTTTAAAAATGTTAAACATACCAAGAGCGTTTCTTAATCTTATCAATTCGTTATCACTTTCTTTACTTTCTTATTCTTCGCCTTTTAATTACCAAGAATTCTCCTATAACCTTAATACTAATTGAAAATTAATTATTCGTATTTAATTTATATTTAATAGTAATCTGTGGATATAAACATGTTATGCGAAGCGTTAATAAAAAGAATCTTGGAGTAATTAAAAGGTAGACAAATCATTTTAATTCATTAACATAAAAGATTACGATATTTCTTGGCAAAATTCATTTTTTTCTAAGCGAAACATCCAACGTAAAAGCTGCTTGTGTTAACCGAAACGCGTGGCAGTCTCGTAAAGTTTTACGAGTCACGAAAGCAAAGAAGCAGACGCTAAAGATCGCGAAATATAACGAAGTTTAACTCTAAATTGACGTTAGAGTCTGTCCAAAATCTATGGAATATTCAAGACCATTTATTTTTTATTCTAAAATACATTTCTTCCACTTAAATTCTCCACAAACACATTTCACGTTATTAGGAAAGAAGATTCAGTGAGTAATTTAATTAGAAACTTGCCCCATTCTTCCTGGAAAATAATAGGAGAGAGAAATACCAAGTAAACTGATTGCGAGTGTAGTAGGGATTGCTCTAGATACAAATGGCCTTGAGAGGTTAACCGATGTCAGACAGACTATATCGATCGATAGACCGCACTGCCTAGCCACATCGATATGAAAGAACTCAACACACGAAGCAAAGAGTTTGTCCTCTTTTTTACAAATATACACTGCTAGTCACAAGTATTAAGACACGCTGTGATATTTAAATTTCTGACAAATTCAATGCTCTCTACTGTTTCTATTTTCAAATTATTTTATTATAAATCTAAATATGATTGGACCCTGAATCTTTATACAAATTCATATCGTTATGAACCTAACCGTAAAAGTCGACCTAAATAGATACCTTTTTTGCATTTTTAAATTTAACACGAGTGTTAAAAAATCCGTGGTCTACTTGTAATATTAAATAAGACGAGCTTTATTAAACTGAAATTTATTATTAAGAACGTTCCAATAGATATATCAAATAGATCTAATATCTTAATATTTATAACCTGCAACGTATATTCGAGTACAATTCGTAAGATCGCGAAAATAATTTGTCCAATGTTCCTAATTATGTCCTATATACTCGATGTGGCTGTTTTTGACTATTCGTTCAACTTCAAACGATCCTTTTTCACACATTTTGTTCCTAATCGTTTTTAACGATTTGGCTATATTATACGTACACACTCGACGACGACAAATATTTCCTTAAAAAATCCGCCAATTATTTTTTCCGCTCGACTAACTTTCCACTTTATTTTCTTCCTCAAATTTCTATCCTCCTTATTTCGTTTCTTTTTATTTTCCGAGTATCAAACGTTGGTTATCTCTCTGCACAGTATCTCGATTATACACGAAAGTTACCGCCATTTCTTGGCACCAAGTGAAGCCGCTTCTCAATTCACGACAAACTTAATGGTGAGTACGCGAGACGAATAACTATCAATCTGGCTGCACAAGCTGAACTCCGCGATTAAATGCGTTGCTGATGGATACAGGACCGTCTACGTGGGTGTGGGTGGTTAGGATTCGCGATTACGAATGAACTGGATGAAAGAACGCCTACACAGCTATAGAGCACCGATATTGATACTTGTTAATAATTTTTTAAACGCGTAAAGTTGAAAATGAAAGGAATGTTTGAAAAAATGTATTGACTGATCGATTAGTCAATCGTTTTCAGTATCAATGATAAAATGAAGTATAGAAGCTAAAGACTAACGGAAGAACGGAATTGATAATATAAAATACGTGTAAAATAAATAGAATAGAAATTGTAAAGAGACAGGGAAGAAATTCGGTCTAAGTATACGACCGTTTAAATCTAAATTCTAGTTATCGTTAATAAACGAAACAATAAATGAGTAATAAATCATATTATTCGAAGCTAGGGTTGAATGAAAGTTAAATAAAAATAATATCTTTCTTTTTCATGTACTAAAGACGTACAAAAAAAAAAGTAAACAAAAAATACTCTTCAATCATTGTGAATCAACAGATTCATTCTCCTCTGAATGATATTTTGAGCGTTTCCTTCGTTTATATTATTTTAAATTGAGATTCTAATGCTGCGTTTTTAATGAAAACTGTTATACGATTTTAAAACTGCCGCCCATTCCTCTGTCAAATATTTTAAACATAAAATCATCCTTATTCTTTCTATCAGATTCTGTAAATGAAAATAGCTGCTGTTAGAAAATCAAATCGACAAACAAGTCCGCTTAACTTCTATTCTGAACGTGCTTCATTGAAATTATTTCAAATTCTCGCCATCTATTCCTCGTTTTCTTTTTCACCGCTGCAAACAAATGCTGCAAAATAAGGTAACTATCGAAAAATCACTAGACGAATGAGTATCCTCAACTTATTTCCCCATCATCCATCCAAAATCACCCTAAACTTTGATCATTCTCTGTGCTATTTCCTTAACCAAACATTGCAAGATAAAATAGCTGTTAGAAGATCAAATTGACGAATAACTATCTTCAACTTGTATTTCCAACGTTCTTCGTTAAAATTACTTTAATCTTTTCTTGTAGATCCGCTTTTTCTCAGCCAAAGTCTAACAAATAAAATAACCATAGGAAAGACCAATAAACACAATCTAACCGACTGTTTCCATAATCCATCGAGCGTCTTGGGCTGTGTAGGGTGTGGAGAAAACGCCTGGCGTTGCGTCCTCTTCGTCCTGATCAACAATCAAGGTTTCTCTGGGCGTCGTGCATCGAAGGATCCGCGTGCTGGCAGTGTTTCTTTAAACGTAGCGTGACCTTTTTCATATTTTGTTTCCCTTTCTCATTTTAAAACGATACATGTATTCAGAGAAGTGTATATGCGCGCGTGTATGTGTACACATGAGGTATACACATTTCATCAGAGAATTAGCCCGCCTGCTAATATCCGGCCAGGTCGGCGAACGTCTGATCCATTTCGTCGGCGATCGCTTTGTACTTACAGCGCTCGTTTACCACCACGTCTGCAATGCAAAAGGGAGGGTTACGTGGCACTAGTCGAATGTTAGATCCTGTGTTAGTTTTTGGGTACATTTTACCGCCACTACGCTGCGGATTTTTATGTATTTAATTTAATTTATTGCACTTACTTATTTTAATAATTTCTTTTTATAACGCAGAGCACTTTTTTTCTCATTTCAGTTGTTACACCATAGTCGACAGATGCAACAGTTTCAAAGTAAACTTCTCATCATAATATTTAGAAAATAAAACAAATTGCTCTACCTATATTCAATGTTCAAAGTGCATTGAAAATATCATAATATTGAAGTATATTAATATGTGTAAAATGCCTAAACAAAGCAAATGTATTTAGCTATGCATAAAAATCCGCAGTTTAACAATCATCATCTTGTTAGAGAGAAAGAGAGAGAGAGAGAGGATGTTATTAATTTAGTAAAGGGACTATCTCAACCGTAGATTCATCATTTTGCTTAGGAATTGTGGGCTTCTTACATCTTTATCCCAGATAACTTACAATTATTATAACTTACAACTTAAAATTACAAGAGTAATTAAATCTACAATAGTTTTTCATGGTTTTAGACCATTACTATTATTTGTTAGTATATTAGTATTGTTAATAAGTGATGGTTTAAAAAGGATAGGATTTTATGTGAAGGTTTGAGAAAAAATACAGATGCTTGTAATTTGAATATTTTTATTGAAATCTCGCAGTAGGTATTGAAAAGAAACATTCTTTCTTAGAACATGATCTATGATAAAATAGTTAACAAATAAAATAAGACGGTAGTTTCAGGGCTAAATTTTTATTTGCCTGTTTGCTTAGTTACAATGATCGACGAATGCGCTTCACAGTCATTAAGAAACTTCTGTATCGCCGAATGTGAGTACTTACCGAATACGTTTTGTCGTAAAATCGGAATTATCATAAACGAGTGATTCGATTAATCGTAATCTAGAGTATGATTTACAAAATGAATAAAGAAGAAAAAGAAGGAAAGGAAGGGAAAAGATCGTAAGCGATCAATAATTGAAAAACCAAGGTGTTGACCGGATAGAATAAAAAAAAGAAAACGAAAAGGAGGAATTGGACGCGAAGGAACGCGGAACGTATTTGTTTCAGATACAACAAATTTGAGATACAAGTGTAATAGTAATAATAACGATAACGTAAGCGGATTGGTCGGTTTTACAAAATGATGTCGATAGTACACCGCGTTTGTCGGATGCACGAAGAGCCGCCAATCATTTCGACAGTCGTCGGATAAATACGATCGCCGATTATCAATTAATTCTTTTCGATCAACTCGGTGAAGGTGAGGTCCAGATCGTCGCAGATGTATTTGTACTTTTCTTTCTCGTGTACAAGCTCGTCTGAAATAAACAATACCTTCGTTAACAATTTATCAGATTAAGCAACTAATAAGACATTTATCGTTACACTTATATATATATATAGAAGATAATCTGTATTATCCTAAAAAGTAAAAAGCGAATATATTGCTCCATCGCCTTTACGCATACTTAATGTATGAAAATATTGATATGAAAATGATCTGATGGTAATAAAAAATGCATTTCGGTGACATAACGATGTTTGATTTTTAACTCTTTGCTTACATGTATCTATTATGATAAGTTTACATCATTTCCTTCTTTATCAAACATTCCAAGCTTTACATTAATTGTACTATCCAAAAATAATTTGACAAAAATCTCCTTCCATAAATAGATACAATAAAAGATACGATAATTGTGGAAAAAAAAAACAAAGAGTTAAAATGAAAAAAAAAAAAAAAAATGATATTCATGACGGTAAAATGCGTCCTTAAACGATGTTTCTACGGATATCTCCATCGTCTCGGTTCACTAAGGGATATCGATATTTCACTTTGATGGAAAAATGCTGTCTTGTGGCAAATTAGAGCCTCGAAGTCGTTAGTTAAGCAGGTTAAGCTCGAGAAGTAACTTACGGAGTACGTGTTAAGAGCAAGCGAGATTGTGAGAAAGTTTGAAATTTTGGTGGTATATATATGAATATATATATATATATATATTTTTATTTGTTTGGTCGAAGCGTTAAAGAGGTTGGTTAGTGGCACGTTAGACGCCGTAGAGTTCCATGAATGCCTGATCCAAGCCGTCTCCGATCTCCTTGTATTTCTCCTTCTCAGCCACCATTTCATCTGCAAGCATTGGCAATGTTATTTCGAAGAAAATTTGCAAACTCTTCGATATCTACTCGACAGTGTCGTAGCAAGTGTCCGAGCAGATCTAAGCTCTAAGAAGGTAGTGCTAAGCTGTTGAGAATCGTTAGAGAGCTACGAAGCGTTGGTTGGACAGGAAGTGGGCTTTGGAACAGATTCAATCTGTTCTTCCTTGGATGTTTTAGTAAAGATGGATGAGACTCGTGTTTCTCTGACAGCTGCTTGTAGACCATGGAGTTTGAATTATAGTTTATGATGCTGATGTAACGCGTCGTGTATGAAATATGAACGTATGATTTAAATTCGAGGAACAAAGAAAGATGTTTCTTAGTCGTATCAGTGTTTCCTAACCTTTATCGAATCGCGATCCTCTTTATAATGGACAAATAATTTACAACTTCTCCACTTTCTCTCTCTATGTAAAGAAGATTACATTGATAAATAAACGCAAAAAAAAAAAAATTTTTTTTTTTAGGTAAAATGAATTTTTATTACATTTTTAAATAATATATCGTAATAATAAAAATTGCAAAGTCAACTTTATTTTTACTTTACAATTTTTATTTAATATAAAAGATACTGTTGTTATACCGAATTAAATAAGTGCCAAAAATTTTCAGTTGAAATTGACCGGCGACTTGCCAGGGAACACTTTACAATCTTTCAGGATCGCGATTCATAGGTTAGAAACGCGGAATCTATACTATACATGTTCCTTAAGTGACAACGAGAGAGGCTATTTTCTATAATTCTACATTTTTTTTTTTCTAAGGGAGTACAAAGTTGTTAAAAGTTATTAAAAAAAAAAAATTCAGTATTCTATATTGTATGTATTTCTGAAAATACGAGAGCCTAATTAAAATGGCATCGATTCGAAGGAAACAAATATGGCGTCATAAAAATCTTTCCTCAAGGCCGCGTTCTCCATTTAAGAGAACTTGGACGGTCCAGAGAAAAGCAGTGGTTACATCACTACATATTATGTTTCTCTGAATCATCGTGACTTCGACTCGAGAAAGACCTTTATACTATGTATACATATATCTGTAGAAACTACGAATACACTTACTATGATCGGAGATGTCTTCCGAATAAACGGTCGAAAGTTTGACAATTATTATAGAAAAGGGATGGGCCATGCTGGACAACGGGATTGTAGTTGAAAAATTCGAAAACTAGCAAATAAAATAACAAGCGAGTTTACTCACCACGATTTTTTTTTTTGGATACGTACCATGGACATATTTTGGTTCTCCTTTGTGTATTGTGGCATGCAACAACTACGCACAGCTAACACAACGGGCAGCGTCGTGCGTTATATCGCGTTGTACACACAGTTGATGGTCAGTAGTTTTGTTTTATTTTTGTTAAGAAATCGGGAATTAACGCTTTGTTGGAGATCAGATTAAAAAAAAAAAAAAATATCAACACTCATACAGAGACGCACAAAAACAAACGACACGCTGTTTTTTCAAAATTAAAATATATATTACAAACAGTTTTATAATAATAGCAATATATATAATAATCATTACAATGATATTAGTGTTATTATCGTTCCATTCGTTTTTTTTTTTTTTATTAATATTAAGTAAATTAATAAACTAAAACTCTCAAGTGTGAACTCAAGTATTTGCGTTTCCTTTTTTATGCATTTTCTCTGTCGCACTCATTCTCACTTTCTCATTCATTCCACCTTTTTCTCCCTCTCATGCTCTTTCACTCTATTGGCATTTTCTCGAAAAAAAAGAAAAAAAAAAACGGGAATAACAAAGAAATGTCATTATCGTTAACGGTAGGACGCGTGGAATCGTAATTATTGTGCTTTCTTCGTTTTTCATAATTAGAGAGTAAGAGCATGATCTCTTACTCTTTCTCACACGCACTCTCTCTTTTTCACTATCGTTCTCTCTCTCTATAGAATAACTCGTGACGTTTTCGATCGCTGGACGCGCATTAATTTCTTCGGATGTCTTCCCGAGATTTTGAAAAACCCAAATGTACACTGTATTGTATCTAAAAAGATTTAGTTAGCATACCAACGTACTAATCGATTTATACAAAAAAATCTAAAACATTATTGCACCAACTATACTTCGAAATGGTCATTCCGTAAGTAAATGCGGCATATTTGTTTCAAGTGAAAAGCAATAATTATTATTTGTTCGTAATATTTAATCACTCTTATATTCCTCTTATTTTTCACGGCAGAAGGACATTGTATATTCAACAATGGAAAAGTTTATTAGTTGACTAGGAATTTACTTAATTTTCAGCTGATTTCTATTGGTTTACATAACTCTATTAGGAAGCAGAGTTCCTTATTGCTGAGACATTTCCAATTGTTAGCCATTTTTCCATTAAATTTTCTGTTCTTCATTTGTCACATTTTTTAGCGTGACAAGTGGCAATTCATATCCTTAAGTTTAAATCCAACTTTCAAGAAACTGCATTACTTACGGGATTACCTAATAATACTTGATACTTTTACAAAGTTGAGAAAACTTTCTAAATTCATCTCGACACGACATCCGACAAGCTACAATGAACGAGAATCACCCAGGGGATTAGATACGTAAAAGATGGTCAGGCAGTTTCTTCTTCACGATGATAAAGAGGGGGGGAATGTTTCACGTGGAATTAACTATGACACACCTTCGAATTTAGGTGGTCTTAATACGGATGTAGATACTAATTAACGATATCGATTAACTGCGGCAATGAACAATCGCATAAGATGAAGTTACGCGCCATGAAATGGAAATTCTCTCGTTCTTTCTTTTCCTCTTTTTTTCCTTCTCTTTTTTTCGTTTTCTATTGGCCAGAGAATGATTACGATAAAGGATTAATCCAGGCACGATCGGTAAACGTCGAGTGGCTCAGCGTGAACTAGAAGGACACACGATTTTTGCGAACGTATTTTGCTCGTTCATCTATTTATTTCTAATGATTGCTGCGTTAATTGCGATTGCAAGTTCACCCTTTTCTGCGACGAAGTTTTCAAGATCGCATTTTGTCGAATAATCTTTATGTGATTAAACATTGAGTACTTGGGGAACGCGTAGTAGAAAATCAGAGAAGGAGATTCTGTTTGAAAAATTCACCCTGCGGTTCAAATAGCTTTTCATATTTAATATCAAATAGTTTATATGCTTTTAAAAAATGTAGAAAATTGGAATGTTGTATTTTTATATGTATCTATGTTGACGTATTCCTATTAAAAAAAAAAAAAAAAAAATACAAATCTGTCTATTAAATTTAAAATTAAAACTTCAACATCGAATAATGATACAAATAACAATATAAAATAAAACCTAAATATTTTCAAATTATTTAATTTAACATATTTCTTATTTACTTTTTAACATTATGTAAAATTCAATTCAACGCAGAATCACAAAGAGTTAAATAAAAAAACATAGAATAAAAGTCTCTTAAAACTCTTTAGCAGACTTTCCTTCCACGCTTCATGCACAATTATATATAAATAATCTCCTTCTCTTTGAACTGGACCATATATTCTGAAGTGCCCTGTATTATCATACATGTATATTAATATACGATTTAAACTACAAATATACAAAAACTTGTAACATATATTGCGGTTCCTTTCTATATATCTCTTATTCCTGACGTATATCTTGCTAAATTCTAAGCTTTAACCAGTTAAAGATTAATACTAGTGTCTTTTTGGCTGGACCACGCGCAAATACGAGCTTAATGTTGCATTTGTTCCTCGAAGGTATCACTTAGCTGGCAGTGAGCGTCTCTTAGAAGCATTTAAGATTTATCATCAGTGAACGAACGAGCAGTGGAAGAAGGCCAAGAACGTTCCTTTTTCATGCTGAGCCCCAGGGAATTATAAAACGTTAACGACAAAAAGCAACGAACAATGATCATGTTCGTCCTTTTGCTGCCAATTTATACAATAGTCCTACGTCGAGGAAAAATTTACTTATGTGGTCGAATTTGTCAAACATTTTTATTAAGGTCATTCCAATATGTTCATTGGAACTTTTTATGATTGTCATTGAAATGTGCATTAATTAACAAATTGAGCAGTCTAATAATCAAAGTACAATAATGGATAATACAATAAGATAATCGAAATACAGAAGAATAGAATTTTCAGCAAAATAGATTCATTCAAAAAGTACAATGGCACAAATCTCGCTATGTCTTGTGAACGTTGTCCAATCAAATTGGGTCGGACGTGAACCTTGGAAACCACACGATAGGACGTAACAGGTGGAAAATACTTGACAAACTCGATAGAAAATTCTCTCTCGACGTACACGCTTTGATCGGTTGCCCTTTTTACTCTGTTTCCTATGTCTTCACTCAGGATTCTCTTTTACAGTACTCGCCTCGTAAAGAATTAAAAGACACTCGATAGTATTGAAATTAATCATACTAATCGACAATCCAATTAAAAGCAAGTATTATCAGAGAAGAAAAGAAGATAGTCGTGAAAGATATCTTTTGAAGAAGAAACGAAAAAATTTCAAAGAAAAAGAAGAAAAGAAACACAGAAGACAAAGGGAGTTTTTCTCTTCCAGTCCCTTTGACAAACCGCACACCCTACACCTTTCTTTTTTTATACATTATACATTTTACTTGAACCATCGTCCTATCCTTTTCTACGAAAAAGATGAAGAAACGATAGTTCGAGCGAAAAGCGTGCGCAGCAGAAGTATATAAAGTGTAAAGTATATCCTCTCTTTTCGACGAAAAAGAGAAAAGGAAGGAAGAAAAGAAAAAAAAAAAAAAGAGGTTTTTCAACGTTTTGCGAAACGTTTACGAAAGCACTCGTGTCGCACAGCGTGTATTTTTTTTTGTTTCTCAACGATATTTCGATAAATATCGTCGAACTGAAAAAACTTTCGATGTTCGTTCGTTCGTTCGTTCTCCGACCCTCACCCCTTTCGAATTCTGTTTACAGTATTTACTTTTTATTCTTTTTATCTCTGTTTTGTTCCTTTAATCCCGAAGGAATCGTACCCTAGTATCTGCGTATGCTTTTGTATTCTCAACGTTTTTTTTTTTTTTTGTTATTTATATAAATCTTTTCTCGACTTTTTTTTCTCTCATGTTTCTGTCAGCCGCGAGACACGATCTACATGTTCTGGATGTCATGCAGGGTGGCCTCCATCTCTTCCTGGAGCAATTTGTTTTTCTCTCTCTCGGCGGCAAGGTCGTCTGTAAAGATCACCGGTTAGAGGGAGGTTGCACACGCACATAGAAGGCACAGACGAGCGCGCACAACTTTCTCATTGATCGCGGATATGCCCTCTCGGGGGTTGCAGTGGTTAGAGGAATGAAAACACGTCGTGATCATCGAGCAACTATGTACACACGTCACACGAGACGACGCAACGTATGACGATTATGTCATCGCTTTTTTTGGGTTTTAAGTCGTCGTCGCAGTTAGCATTAAAATCGGCAAATACGTGAAATAGGTTTTACAGCAAACGACAGGCATGATTGTTTCGTAGATGGAAGAAGAATCGAATGATGATGAAAAAAAAAATAGTGAAAAGTAAAAATACACTATCAGCTACACGTATTAGGACACGTAGAGATACATAAAAAGAAACTGGATTCTTTTCACTGGCTTTTAGTGATTTTATTATTATTCAGCTATTTTATTTCATTCATTATTCATTTCATTCGCATCGTATCATATCTTGTATCGTGAAAGATTAAACAAAGTGACCAATAAATGTAAACGAGTGTCCTAATCTTTATGACCAACGGTGTATATATTTTTAATGGATCATTGCATAATATTATTAAAAATTATTTGTTATTCAATAGTAAAAATCGAGATATAATTATCTTGACAAGAATTTGTAAAAAAAAAAAAAGAATCATCAAAACGTGGAGTAATTTATAATCAGATTTTAAATCGTTGAAAATAAAGAAACTGGATTTTCCCATAAATCTAGTACTCCAACTGACTGTCGTCTGCGGTTCTATTAATCATTGGATGCACTCAAACAAACTCGAGGAGCTTGGTGAATTTGGAAAGAAGCGATGTTATGGTTCGTTAATAGATCCCTAACAGGTTATCGCAACTGTAACTGAATGCAATCTTACTGTTCATATTCTGCTCCCTTCGACTTGTTTTTAACGTTCAATTCGTAGTTTTCTCTCTCTCTTTCTTACTCTAACTAAGAACATAATTTCTAATGCTAAATTAGAGTAAAGTACCAAAGAAACAACAAAATGGTTGCTATTCGTAGTAGAGTTGGAAAGAAGGTTCGTAATGACCGTTCGAGAAAGTAAAATGTCTCGAAAACGAAAATTTCGAACGATGACACGAGAGAAACGGAAATGAAAAATGATTGGATGAGATACGCACCTTCGAGCCTGTCGACCTCCTTCTGCAATTTCTGCACGGATCTTTCTGCGAACTCGGCACGAGCTTCAGCCTACAGCAACGAGAAGAACAGATCAGTATTTGTACTTTGTCACATTCATGTGATTTGTCGTCGATTTTAAAATTTCTACATAGGAAACTAAATTCTATGCGTGCGTCAATGCTAATAATTTACAGAGTATTACGCATACGTATATTATATCCCATTTAAATTCATCAAAATAAAATGCAATATCGGGTATAATAATAATTATTAAATATCGATATTTATTAATAAAAAAATTATATATATATATATGAAATATTATTGAAATAAAATATCCTTTTAAAATCGACGGATTTCTTTACTATCGTTTTTTTTTGTTATTAGTACAATTGCACTCCATGCTTTATTTTTACTTCCAATGAAAACAATATAACGAAAAACTGTTAGTTAAATGCACACATTAATTTTGGTTAATTAAAAAAATTCTATTTTTTTTTTTTTTTTTTTTGCTGATGACTCAACACCCAAACGTTCGTACCTCATTCGTTGCTTATCAGGAATTGAGCAATCGATATACATCTTTTATAGTTGTTCTTTTCGTTTGTACTTATGCGTAATGTGTGAAATATCAGTACCTGGACTGGATTAATGAAAGGTGTGCAAGATAAAAGGGGAATGTGTAGGAAAGAACGAGCATCTAATGGAAAGAAGCAAACAGGATACGGTATGTACAAACCTAATAAATAAATGATAAATAAAATTCTGCTAATTCAGCTAATTCTAGTGTTTGTACAACGAATTCAAAATAATAGATATAAGAATCTCTAAGAATTTCTTTTTTACAAAAATTGATAATATTTCAAATCCTGCAATGAAGGATTCCACTTTCGTTTCGATTCTCACTTACCTCTTTTAATTGACTATCCAGAATCTTCACCTGGCCCACGAAAGTCTCCTCTCTTTGCGTCGCCTATTTTTAGACAAGCGCAAACAAAAAGAGAAAAAAAAACGATCTCAAGTTAGCTTTACAAAACTAAAAAAGAAAAAAAAATATGTGAAGTAAAACAAAAGGAGAAGAAGAAAGATGAAAAATGACGGCTAAGGTTATAGAAAGAAAGTAGCGTAAATGAGGAGAGAAAAGGGTGAACGAGTTAATGTTTTAGTAGAAACGGCGGAAAACTCGCGACGACAAATCACACTCTGCTAAAAAAAAAAAAAAAAACAAGAATCAGATGCAAAATACTCTCTAAAATGATTTGTACCTCCTTCAGGCGAGAGGTAAGAGTCTTAATTTGGTTCTTGTACTCCTCTTCACGCTGGTTGGCCTATGGTACAGTAACGTGAACATTATGCATCTTAATATGGAAATTTACTTTTCTCGATCCATCGACGCGTCTTCTCTTTTTTCCTTCTTAATTCTATGCCGCCTGTTCGATTTTGTTATCTTTCGCGCGTTATTTTCTATCGCGTTTATCATACGCGTTTTGTGGACGAACGCGGTGCATTAAAACCCCTGCGAACCTGTGTATTCATGTCACGTTACCGTGGAAAATCTTGCGATATTTCTCTTACATGGTGTTACCGTTTCCCTTACAGCGATTCTTTTGTCCCGTCACAACTTTCGCAGTGTGTAAATCCCTCGAGAAGCCAGAGTTTCGATGCGCGCGAAGGAAAACCAGAGGCCGAGTGTTAAATGGACGCGTCGTTTTACGAGGCAAATCGAATTATGATTGGATTATTAATAAACTGAACTCTTTGTTCTCCTCCGATATCGCTATAGTGATATTCTATGACATGAAAATTATTTCTCCTAATATTTCCAGAGGTGAAATTGTTCCGAAAATGAAAAAGAAAAGAAGGTTGCTATATAAATAAATCTATGAATATTTATAATTAGACTGTCGGATATTTACATATTCACAGAAAAAATAGTAATTTTATTTTGTATACTTTAATTATAATTTTAATTTTAATTTCGTATAATGTAATATTAATTTTGTATACTTTAAAAGTACTTTTTTTTTTTTAGTATACTTTTTAAGTAGTAAATACTATATAAATTTACAAGATATGCAAAAATGTAGAAAATGTTTCATTTGTATATGAGAAACGTTTATAAGACGTAGAATTGATACAAATTGGTCGCGACGCGAACGTGCAGTGAATTTGAAAGAAAGAGAAAGTGAAACAGATTGTATATGTATGTATATTCGAGATTATATATATAGATATATATATATATATATTTGTTGTGAGTAGTACTTACCTTCTCTTCGGAAACCTCGAGGGATTTCAGGTTGTTGCCAACTACGCGCAGCTCTTCTTCAAGCTCGACGATCTTCCTGTAAAATGAAAAAATCATTTACAACAAATCCAGGTCGTAAATACGAATTCCTACCTGTGAGTGTGTTTCTTTAAGTACGTGCAAGAGCACTGGTCGCTGTTCTTTCAGCAATTTTTAATTTTCACGATGATCGAATTGTTCTCAGCACAGAATTTAGAATATTTTCTTAAGCAAGTAATTTTTTAATTTCTAATTTGAAAAATAATCTTCTTATTCTGAACGTGACCATTTTAAAGGAAATACAATTTTTTTATTCAAAATATGATATCTTTCTACAATTTTTTCACGAAAGGAATTTAAGACACTTCAGATTTTTAAGATTTAGTATCAACAATATTATACAGGGTGTTTCAACATTTATATGGAACCTTCTTGCAACGGTATTGTACAGAAATACCTTTTTCAATAATATCACCGACTATAATTTTATATTGATCCGTCATCGACCAGTGTTCGTTCTTGTTAGACAAGCGGAAGGAAATTGTTCATGAACATTGAAAAATTAAAAAGAATGTGGAGAACAGTGAAACATGCACAAACTGAACCACCTACCCTTCCGAAAGTTCTGCCTTTTCCTCGGCGCGCTCAAGATCCTGCTCCATCATGACTAGTTTTCTGGCAACCTGTGATCAACAGCCACACTTGTCATGCGAAAAAGCAAGGATGATAAGGACTTAAAAGAAAAAAAAAAAATATGAACAGAAACAAAAAGAAAAAAAATCGCAGTAAAATACAGAAAACAAAAGTTATATCGGAAATGCATGCGGACAGTCAGCTTCCAGTCTGCTTCTCCTTGTTTCCCATTGCTCCATCAGTCTGCTGCTCGATCGTGACTCGAATCTTAGTGAAACGCTCTTATAAAAATATATTTTTATCCAAAAAAAATGGAATCAAAATGAATTTCATAAAGTATATAATGTATTCACAAATTATAGTATTAAAAGAAAGTATTTTATAAAATATAAAATATAGAAAAAGAAATAAACAAGTTGCTTTATCGTATCAAGTACTTTTTGATTCCGATTTTCTTGGATACAAAAATTCGAAGAGGAATCTCAGTCACAATCGCTATTACACTACACAATGTGTAAATATCTTTTTGCAATTGCAATTCTTCTTACACAAGTTCTCTCTCCTCGCATAAAAGCGAGTCTACAGACTCAGATTTCTCTTTTAAAAGTAACACGATTCAATCGACACACAGGATCGATCCACGACACAAATAGTGATCGATCGCAACTGCACGGAACCTGTTTGGTTCCAAACCAACGACTATATGAATTTTCATTGGGAGAAAACTCAAAAAGAAAACCAATCAAACGAACACACTAGGAAACATCTGTGTTAAGACAGTTGCACACGTGATCACGTGTCATCAAACGTCTTTAATCGTGCCTCTGTGTGTATGTATACATATGTGGCAGGTGTACATCCTCGTGGACATGCACACATGAGAAGGTGTAGCGAAAAACAGGGGGAAAAAATGGGGTATAAGAAACTGGCAGTTTTTGGCGCACGCTTGAAACTCGAAAAGAGGCATTGTTAATGGCAAGAAAAGAAAAATATGGTGGCTGTGAGTGTTTTGATTTTTTGAGAAACGGATGCTTACGACTCTCCGGCCTCGGCACGTTCCTCAGCACGTTCTAGATCGGCCTCAACCATGGCCAATTTACGGGCGACCTGTATAAACGACACATACACACGGTTTCTCTTTATGTTCCATTTTTGTCTCTCTCCAGCAGTTCCTTAGCTCGCTCTTTTTCTCTTTCCGTTTCGCCGGTCCCTGTCTCGTGTCTCGACCAGGCATCTGGGCCAAGATCGACGCTCTCGCGCCTCGATCTTGCCGCCATTATATCGCGCCATCATCGAGATCATCGTGATTCTGACCGACTCGATGTCGCTCTACGAACTGAAAGAGCTCGCTCCTTTTGCGTCTGGTTGCTTCCATCGACTCCACTCGGTCTAGTCTCCCCTCCATTCGTTTTTGTAACTCTACCTTGAACGTGGCGAATTTCTAAAGTAAATGGCTCGTCGAAAACGTGGAACAGCGTTTGGTTGTAACGAGTTGGTGATTAGAGTTAACCGACTGCTTTCAGAGATTTATTGGAGTACGAAGATTTCGTTTGAAGTTGTTAGATGTGGAGAGGAAGCGATGGTAGCTTCTTGGCCTGCGTTTCGCATGAGATTTTCTATGCGATATTGCGGAATGCTTGTAGAGAATTTTTTAGAAAAATGTCTATTCTATTCGTTCTATTGCAATTACTATCCTTAAAGAATTAGTAATAGCGTGTTATAATACTCGAACAGCTCGGTAGATAATTATAGTGAAAATGGTGTAATAGAAATAAATTGTACGTGTAACTATGTTCCTTTTCGAATAGAAAGCAATAATACTAATTTTTCCAACAGCATTCTAATAGAATCTTATTTGCTTTCAAGGAGGAGCCATGTCAACTGATTACAGTTTCTTAATCTAAAATCTAGTAGTCGCTAAATTGCTTGGTAGCAGTATAATGATGTAGAGATAAGACAAGCAAGTAAAATAAAAGTAAAAGAATATTAATACACGAACGTATTTATATATTCCAAGCTACAAGATACTATAAAATGAAATTTCCTTTACCTCCGTTTAAAAAAGCTACCAAACTTCCAAATCTCTCCAACACCTCTACCTTCGCTTTCCATTCAATCGAGAAAAATTTCCTTTGTCGTCCCATCGCCAACAAGATATCCTTTTTTTTCCAAACAATTCAATACATTTCCTAGATGATGCTTCTTTGCAAAACAAGATGCAGATCGCGTATTCTTGACCAAGTGGAACGGGTCGGAAAGAGCCAGAAGACGGAACCACTTAATCATCTCATTATTCGTTCGCAAATATTCGCTCGCTTATTCGAGCTAACTCGTCGCGCTTGGTTAAGGGGTTAATAATATTCCGCGTTCCTCCGCGCAAAATCCCACTCGTGATGGAATCGCAAATATTGAACCAGTGAAACACTAACCGTGAAACGTGCTTTTCTGTTCGAACTGTTTCGTTCGCTAGACGAGGAGCGAATAATTTAAACGCGTTTAACTTGGCGACAACGAGCCACGGAGAGGTTGGAATTTTAAACAAAACTCCAGATATACCGTATTCGTGGCTCGGACCGACACGAGTCGAATAAGTGTACGCGTTTAAATAATCTTTAACGAAGAGCTCTTTCAATTGTGTAGAACGCATCTCGTAAAGAGGAGATAAGAAACGAAGCAAGAGAAGACGTTTTCTCCACTTCGTTCCTAGAGATTGGCACGAATGGATAGAAATACTCGTATACTATGCAGTAACAACGAGATCGTCGTGGAAAACGAAAGAGAATTCACGTCCCCCGGCATAAACCACGGAATAAAGCTGTTCACAGCGAGCTCTCTGGAATGTCCCTTTCGTTTGTCTACGTAGACCTTTCGTTCTATGCATGCAACCAACATCTTTTATGCGAACGTGACGCAACCCCTCGTGCAACTGCCTATCCACGTGACAATCATCGTCCGTGGATCTTCCATTTCCATCAATAATTCTCTATTCGATACGGAAATATAAAAATAAAAAAGAAAATATATCATCTTCTGTAGATGTTCCATTCAGAAATTTAGAACAAAGCAAATATTGTAGCATACGAAAAACATAAGAAACCACATTTCCCATATTTTATAAAAGATTGATTTCAAAATTTGATATATTGTTAATCAACACTACATCAAAATATTTTTCTTATATTTCATATTCAAAATATCTCCCATATGTTTTGATATTTAGTTTCGAGATTGAATATGCATTTGTTACCATTTTGAATATTTAAAAAATATAAATCAACAAACTTTATATTTTTCCCACATTGTTCTTATATATCAAACGATAACGAACATTTTTTTAAAAACAAAGTTGATCAAGATGATACGTTCGTCACACGAAATAATCATAATTAAATGGAATTGGATTTAGTTATCTAATAATTAAATATTGCAGCAAGAATTACAATTTGCAAAATTTCGAAAAGAATGTTTTTTTTTAGAACCAATGAAACCTACGTTATCTGGATGACGTAACTGACCAAAATTTCTCATTTGGCGGGAGGTTTATGTAACGTTCGCAAGTCCAAGATACAAAGGGTTCAATGATAAGCGATTATTGCATCGGGTTAAAACACAGAAAGAAATATCACGCTTGGTTATGGCTCGCTTCCGTTGATTTTCTGCAATAACTATTATGCGGTTAGATCGTTAGACAGACAAGCAAATCGAGATTCCAATAGAATCTCGAAAATTTGATTCGGTATCACTGCAAACATTAAGAAACATTATACAATTTGTCTAGTTTCGATGTTTGTTAATACAATGACGCTCTAAAAAGATAAATGACGAGTTGGATTTTGTTATTGGGAGAGGATACAGACGCGTTGAAGTTACAACGATGCGTTTGAGGATTAAATCAATTTTTGTCAAACACTAGAGGACTCATCAATAATGTAGTTCTCTGTGAAACTTTGATCAATACTTGCGCAAGACACTCTGCATTTGAGCAATAACAAGCAATAAATCAAGATATTCGATGAATCTGACGATGTAATGGAACTTTCTTTTTTGATCGTTTGCCGGCTGTGTTAATATACGTCCGATGCAGCAAAGATTCGTTTGCGCTCATCGAACAACGATTTCGTAATATTTCACGTTTTCTAGCGTGGCAGGAAAGTTTCATGAATTAATTTTTCGTAATTTTATTTCGCAAGACAATCGTTTGAATACATCGAACCGTAATTTTATTCAAAGTTTAAAACACGGTTGAGCGATATGAAGATAATCGAATTTATAAAAGAAATTGCATATGAAACGCTATGGATGTGCAAGAACCACGAAGGAATTAATTCTGATGCCCCGTTATTTTGAATTTCTAATTTCTGCATAAAAATTACATCTGCTGAGAAAGAAGAATCGAATAAAATGAATCTTACGTTTCTTGAACTGTGTAATATTATAATATTAAGATAAGTCTATCTTGTAATCTTTGTAACTTCGACGTCGTCATGTGACACAACCTACCATAACAGATGGATGTTTGCAATATTTCTGAGCTACGTTCCGAATTCCAGAAAAGCAAAAAGAGGGTCTTTGGACAAAAGCAGCACCATTTTAATCGCGCAGCTGACCGAGAGGCACATAGTCTCGTTTTTGTCACAACACAGAACGCGTTAACCATATTTTAACGTAGCCAGTTTCCCATTAGACAAACCGAACACGCCAACTTACGATATTCACCGAATGTACATGGAAAAACGGATTTTGCGCGATAATTTTTATATGCAAATTAGACTTTTATTTTTCTTTCTTTTTTCTACGAAATTGGCACTTGAAACATTGTTTACTTGTTCTTTCCCCCTCCCCTTTTGTTTGCTCCAACAAACACTTGGAAATCACAGATATACAGCGGTTTTTAACATTTAAATCGCGCTCAAAACACGCGACACTGATATTATTCATATACGTGTATCACTTATCCATCATTTTTTTTTTCTTTTCTTTTTTAATATTCCCAAAATAAGAATTATTTTACTGAAACACTGCACTTCTTACCAGTTGATCGATCAGTCGTTATCTCACTCGACGAAATCACAGACGATCAATACCTTTCGTTCCTTCCATTCTTTCTTTTCTCATTTAATCACTGTTTCGTTGGAAATATTTTGGAATTTTTACCAGAAACGAGATTTTATTCGAAATAACTTTCACGAACGATTCGGACGATCGGTTGAAGAAGAATCGAAATTCTTTGAATTATTCAATCGAAATATTCTCCAGTATAATATTAACGCGTTTACTTTCGATCGATCGAAATGAGTAGATTTTCGTTTCATTTTTTCGTATTATACCGAGCCACGGTAATTTCGAGCACACAGAGAGAAAACAGAGAGTTACGGGGTTAGGCACTATTATCTCGACTATAAACTAGGAACCATCATCATCATCATCATCATCATCATCATTATTTTTATCATGATCATTGTCACTGCAGCCATCACGCTTGTCAGTCGTGGGCTCGCGAACCTCATCGTATTTCTTGTCAGCTTCTTCAGCGAGGAACCTGGCCTCCTTCAGCTGATTTTCGAGGGCGTCCATACGCTCTTCATCGGCCAAGCTGCGATTCTCGAGAATCTTGCGGGCTCTTTAATAATTATCACAAAGAACGGCGATTAACATACATTAAGAAAGAAAAGATCGCTGGAAGGAGAAGTTTTTAAATTATCGGTCGTTGCCTCGTTCGTTGTAACGAAGGTTCCACGATCATCAGGTACAGCGCTGCTCTCTCCAACTATCTGCTGAAATTCTTGGAAAGATATACCTGCGGGAGCAAATTGGTACTTGATCTTGACAAACCTGAATCTTCTCCAGCTATATAATTCTACGCTACTTTTTTCTTTTCTCTTCTCAGTGGATGATATAATATTTTCGTAATCTACTTAATTCATAATGCAAATAACGAATGTTTCGACGTTTAAGGCTCGTTCACATTAGACAGATTCCTTAAATTCCGATAAATTGAACTCAAGTGACTTGACTAATGCGAATAAGAGTAGAAATTTGAAAGGATATTTCCAGTCAATTAATCGTGACAGGCTCCTACTGATAAAATAGTATCAATAATACTTTTTATAAATTATCAAAATTATACTATTCAATTTTTAGGAATTAAATGATCAATGTTTTGAAATGTGTGACACAATACTAAAGCGCAATTTAACCCATTTGCATCCAAGCGCGGATTATTACGCGCGCTGCGTCCGCTTCTTTTTATTTCCATTTTAATCCAAATAATTTTTTTTTTTAATAATTAATTTTTATAAAGAATGTAAGATGCGATGTTTGCGAGGTAACATCGTCTACCAAACGTTTTGAACCTTTGAAGAACTTGGATGCGATTTACTGCACCTGCGACCGACTGCGCGCGGTGATAGGGACCGATCCTCTTAAGTAGGGCCATGATGCAAACGGATTAAAATATAAATTGAAGATATAATGGCGAAAACAATGATATTTTTCATCGAATAAATTCCATTAACTTCTCTAAGTTTAACAAAAAATTTATCGATATAAAATACGTCGAAAAGAAATTTGTTTATAAAATGGTAACGTGGTTCGTCAAGATGAATACAGATTGGCTTCCGTAAGATTGTCGCGAAAATATTATTTTTTCGTTCGCTGGTTCGTGACCCACCTCCTCGTATTTTTTATCCGCCTCCTCGGCGATCAGTTTAGCCTGTGCTAGCTGTTGCTCCAACAGGGATACTCGGTCATCTTCCATATTGGTACGGTTTTCGAGTGCCTTGCGTATCCTAGTGATCGATTATCATTCGATTTTTAGCACCGGTTTGATCGCCGTTGAAAGAAAGATCATCGACACACGAAAACAGGATTCTCGCGATTATGAATAAAATATCCTTAGATTTTTCGTTAATTATAGCATATAATGATTATTTCGCTAATGATTATTTTATACGATCGTATTATACAATTTAAAACGATAATTATGGGCGGTGTAACTCGTTAAACATTCATCATGAATTTCACCTTTCGAGAAATTTAATTTATAAAAACGGTAAAATTTATAATAAAGAAGAGCCTTTAATAACTTTCTTGAACTTCTCTTTACGAGAGACTTTCTAATCAGCGACATTTTTTTTTTAGATAATGTAGTAGCATAAAAAGCTCGATCGAATACATATGAAACGACGATAAAATATCGCGAATTACGTGTCGGTTAGTTATCAATTCCTTTTCCCGCGATAACAAACCTCAAACACGTCATCCAGTATCGTCAATAGCGTTATAATCGCCAATGATATCGTTTATCCGCAAATTTCCTAGCCGTTTTTGAATCTAAATTGATCTATACGGAACAAAGGTAACTCGTTCTAGATCTTCAAAGTCACGGTTCTGATAAATTGATAATTCTTATCGACGCAAACAAGAATCGGTATTTTAATCGATCGAGAGCGGAAAATTCTGGCAAAATAATAATCTGGAAGTTCTTTCAACGTCGAAAAGTTAGTCCTAGCGATAAATAATGCCGGGATATCGATGGAAATTCAAGAGGAAGGGCGAGTGATCGATTAGATTTAATCAATCGACCGGTTAGGTTCATTCGCCAGAAAAAGATTGTTTCCTTTTTTTCGTCATTAGTTGATCAAACGATGATGGAATTTAATGCTCGCGTAATAATTGCATCACTTTCTGCAATGGATCTATCGATAATTAAGCGGCCACTTTACGCATAATAAACGTATAATGAAAATGCACGCTCCATAAAATCACAGTAATTACTAGTTCACCAGCAGCCTTGAATTTGCTCTGTATAATTGCGTCTGTGCTTAGGTTCGATTGTCATATAAATATAACTAGATCTATATCGGCTGCGGTATTAATCGCGAAACATCACAATGCAACATTGTGCGATTATTTATAAATGGGAAAATATTTAAGTTTGTTCGAGGATACTCGCTCTTCCCACTCGATTTCATTGAACGTACGACGTTAGTTCTGATTCTTTTTGGAGCATCGAACGACCATCTTGTGTTTTGGAAAAAAAAAATTAACCCTTTGGCTGTTAAGGGTTGCTATAAAAGCTCGACGATAATGCTCGCCATGTGTTATTATTATTTCTTTTAACAAACTAAATATTTCAATTTTTAAAATATCATTTGCATCTCGCTGTGCTTGCGTTCCATCAATGAATGACCCTCAATCAAAGGGTTAATATCGATGTTTGAAGTTATTGTAAAGGCGAAAGATCTACTAGAAATACATTAGCATTCGTCCGTTTAATTGTTTTCTCGCGATTTGATATATTCGATGACAAGAATTTCGAAATTGTATTACACTCTGTTAAAAGTTCATTTATCACAGATATAATCTTCTAATTATTACGAGCAACGTACAGGTACCATTTTATCGATTTTTATTATTTCAAAGAATTTATGCTTAAAACATCTACATAATTCAATAACTCCTACTATAGTAAGTAGAATTAATTATCTTTACAATATCCTCGTTATGTCTTATGTCTTCAATAAGAGCATAAGTTACTTCAAGTTACTATCTGTAACTTAATCTCCTATCATCCCCATAGGGCAGACAACAAGCCTATCAGAAATATCATCTTTAATAGCTCAACGCCTCGATCGTACGATTTTCCTTTTTAATATATATACAATTTCTAATAATAAAAGACCACAATCTCTGACAACTTTATTAACGTGAACCTTGCGAGGAGGCGAAGAAAGTGTATGAATCGAACTTTCATTGAATCGATCAATCAAACGGGAAGGGGTTTGTTATCTACCCATTGAGTAAAACATGAATGCCACTATACTGAACGGCTCCATTATAAATATCTGTTCGTCGACGGATATTTATAAGATTTACGCGGTCGTCCGGTGCTCGGTTCATTAGAGAAAAACACGAAGATAAAAATGTGCAGTTCCTTTACCGTTCGCTCTCATCCGCAGCTTGCGACGCCTCTGCCAATTTAGCAGTGGCCGTTGCGAGGCGTTCCTCCGATCTCTCGAGGTCCTCCTCCAACAATTGGATACGACGATTCAAAGCGGCTACTTCGGACTCAGCCTGTAATACAAAAGAAAACATTAAGCAGGGAAAATTAAAATTTAACTTACGACTAAAGTAGTTTAAGTAATTTTAGATTACGTATTAAGCTGTAGTATGTAAGTATTATTGACGTAACTGTGAAAATGTAAATTGTAGTTGACACCAGAAACTATAAAGCAAGCGGTAATAGACCTATTATTATCGCTATATTTTTAGATTGGAGATTACTATATTTAAAATATACATATATATTACTATATATACATAGATAAATGGAGTCTTTAAATATTAATTTTACTAGTGTATTATATATATAGTATTGTATAGATTTCGTTGTTGTTGTCAAGAAACGGACTTAGTTTCATGATAAATGACGTTTTTATTTTCTGCTTCTGATCTATTTAGATCTCTCCTGACCTATTTACCCATCTTTTCATATTTGTCTCTATCGATTAATATCCACGCTAGCTCGTTCATTTCAAGCAATTTAGTGTTTTTTAAATTATATATTTTTGCTCGTCTTGTTCTACTGCATCCATTGTAGTGATAAAGGATACTCGTTCTGATTAGCCTTAAATTTTAAGCGACATATTGGCAGTATAAAAACGGACAATTTGCAGTAATAAATATAAATGCCTGTAACACGAGGTCCTGATTCAACGAATGACCATAAGAGTTTTGCAACGCCATAAGAACAATAGTTATCGTGCCATAATTTTTCAGCCAACAAGTTACAAGGTTGTAATAAATTCATTACCACAGGAACGAAGTAAGTTAAGACCAAACACCAGATAAGCTATCGTCGTTCGACAAACGACGATTGCACCGTTTATTTTTAGCTTGATACAGATGTCCTCGACTTCCTTATCCTTATAAGAATTTCAGAAAAAAGATGAAAGGAAGAGAATGAAAAATATAAAAAGGAAAAGAAGATTAAAGAGCTATTGTTCACAATCGTACAACACGTGATTAGAATTCGCAAGAATATTCATCGCGGGATCGCCAAGGTCTTCGCTCTGTTCGCATATCAATGACCCTAACTTCCTTCGGTGCTCGTGCTCGTCGTAACAACCGATTTAATTGAATGGGTCAACCATTTTCGCAGCATCCACTTACGTTTTCATGCGAATAGCTTCAAATTCCTTGCAAATGGAATATATACTTGTCTCGCAAAAAGAAAGCTAATCTTATGATAAGAAAAGGAATACTTATCGCATTCTATTAAAAGCGCGAGACTTAACGCTTCGTGGATTAAATAACTGCAATAGCATGAAACTCGATTGCAAATAATATCGGTCAATTAAATTCATAAAAGTTTCTATTCGATTCTATGACGTGATCCAATAGAAAATCCGCATTTTATAATTACTTTCCGTAAAGATGTTAGGCTCAGACGCTTTCTTACGGTTTCTACGTAATTAACGTTCTCACTCGATGTATCCTGCCATGTTATTTAACTTGAAACTTTCATTCAATCGCTAAAGAACTTTGTATTCTTTCACAAGATTGTATTAAATGGAAGTTATTGTTTGCCCACGTTATTTAGCTTCAAACTTTCATTCAATTTCGAGAACTTTGTACTTGTTCGTAAGATAGTACTAAATAGAGCTTACAGATAGTCTGTTTACAACGTGTTGATTTATTGCAAAAATTGTTCAACGCGTTCCTTATCAATTCTTATTTCTCCTATCTATTTCTTATCGAATAAACGCCATTTTTAGATTATTCCATACACTTTTCCAATAAATAAATAGTTCAATATAAAATCGCGCTTCCTGTTAGCGTTAGAAAGATAAATTGATGTTCCTTCGTCTCAAGATGGGAATAAAATGAGTGAAACTAGGTCACAAAACACCCTATTACAATATGATACTAATTAAAGCGTTCTTTAATTAAGACACGGAATCGTAACGTATTCAAAAGTTGGCTTCGTCGGTGTGTTACGTCAAATGAAACGAACCGATCGCACCCTTACAAATGTAAATTGCTTAACGCTCGATTACGCGCGTATTCGTCTACAGTGTACGCAATACGAGGCCCTTGTCCCCGTTTGTGGCTGCACCTGCGACGATTGTGCGCCAAGCGAATAAATCCCAGTTTATCGTGCGTGAACCGGGCATTACGCGCGCTTTCGTGCAAGTACTGTTCTTCCATCATCCACCGACATTTTGCATCCGGACAGATTCAACAAACCTGTAATTCCCCTTGACCGATGACGCGTCCAAAGATATCCATATCGATGAATGTGCAATTCTACTAATTTTTTCGTTATCTTATCTTACAAAATAGATTAATATCTATACCCTGATTTGTGTGATGTACGGTAAACTTTCTTGATTAATGTTTGTAGACAATTTTTTTGTATTCAATTGTTATAAATATTATAAATTTATATTGCGCGTTTGATCGTTTTAGTATGTTTCAGGATGGTGTTACCATAACCCTTTTTTTTATACGTGGGGAAATCCACACGGACACCCCGTGCCTTTGGGTGGCGACGGGGTACTGTTGGACTCCAACCGACTAAAACCCCCCACGGTGGTCTTCCTGACGTTTGGCACTCCCTCGTCTTTTCCCCAAATTCTGGGGAGCTTTCCTAAAAACGCTTGACATCCTCCTATAGTCTGCTTGAGCCGCCAGCGCCCCAGGGTCCCCCTATGTCGTAGGAGCACAGCAGCCCCAGCGCGTCTTTTTGTCAACACCCACACGGAGCGGTCACCCATCCTTGTCCGCCCCGTGCCCGCTACTGCTTAACTTTCGTGATCTCACGGGAACGAGTGTACCCAGTGCGGCCAACAGGCATTATTGGTTCATATAACTAGAATTCATGTAATGTGAGGAAATTCAAATGATAACGATGTAGGTACTCAAATAAAAGAAGTTCACAGTTGATTAAACGAATAGAGTGAGCACGACTTTAGTTAAAGTTTTTGTTTGAATTAAAATCTAATTTCCTTTTTTTCCAAGAAATAAAATTCTATTCTACTTCCTGTTTATTCCAACTTGTTACATTATTCAGTCAATTCGTATTTAATATGTCTTACAACACTCTCATTGAATTTTCAGAACGTCTGAATAACAGTTTCAGAATTATCAAACTCTATTACCAAGAATTTCATTGACCGTTCTTTCTACTTAAAATGATTCATTCAAAGAAACCAGAGGCTACGCCTATGCGTGCTCATAACGCGTACAATGTCATAATTCGTATCCAGACGATGTAGCGGGTTAAATTGTCGACCGGATAATTCGTCACAGTGTATAATATTTTAAGTAACGCGAGTGCCATTTCCGGTCCCATATGTTCTCGGTATCGATCATCGATCACGTCTATCAGGTCGTGCACGGACGATCTGTGTCGGAGGAAACCGACACGCCCACGCACACTGGCGCAACCGAACAGGTCTTGCCGATCATATCCGCGGTAATGACGGTAAGTGTGCCAAACTTCCGGCAACGATCACCCTCCGTTGCTTCCACTACGTTCTGTTAATTCGACGCCATTGTACTACTGTGTTTATACGTTGCACGCATCAGTCCTGTAGTTTAATTGTATCAACAATGTATTAAACAAAATTTCAGGAAAATTAAAAAACTTATTTTGTTGCTTATAAAAGAGTCTAGGAAAATGATATAGTAATGATATGGTACAGTAAATAATTGCAACAAGGAATATTTGTTTATATCGTAGAATATGGATTATAGCGTATGTGTAAGATTACTTAATCTTATAATATTTTGATATTTTTTTGTTAAATTATTAAGAAGTGTTTCTGAAATAAAAACATAATTTTCATTGCGTATAATACGTAATATATGTATTTAAATAGACATATTAGGTACGTGATGAGAATCCTCGTATTAAATACATACTTTTCTAGTTTAAAAACCTGATTTGAAGTGTAGAATCATAGCAATCCTACGATATACCAACACTATGACATACCAACCTATATACGATAGGAACGCTACAAGAGAATTTCATCCAAAGCAACGGTATCCGATTACTTCACAAAGTCCTCTTTTCTCTCGAAAAGCTTTCAGCGTCTCCTAACGCTTGGATTTATTTCAGAAACGTAGAACGATTACTATTCGTCTTGAAAACGTTCGTTCGCGAAGCAAGTCAAAATGTATCGGTCGATCAATTACCAATATGCTAAACCAATAAAGGCAGAACGTAACACGAACGAAGCGCTATGACGATGTTTATTTGTTTATTAATAAGTCTGCCCCCAGGATGAGGACAATCGAGGCATGATTATATAAACTCGATAAAAGAGACGCCACGTGCTGGCGTACGGCTCGTACGTAATATCACTTTCACGGTACAAGCTAAATCCGTTGCTGCCCGGTAAATCAATGAACCGAACTTAGGAGTATATACTTTGGATAGATGTTCGTAACATGTGGGACGCACGTTGTTAGTTATTTAGTTCTATTAGACGAGAGAAAGAAGAAGAAAAAAGAAGTGCATACACGGCAGTGCACTTCATTGCTCAATGACAAAAGCTTGTTAGTGAAGCTTCACCGAGCTCCTATTCGTTGGCCTTTTAGGACGACGATACGTCAGCGACAGAAAGCGAGCAACGTCACCGGAGGTACATTGACATTTTTCGGAGACTATACAAGGTTAATCTCCAATCGATAAAAGAATCGCCCTAATTAACCTTTACACGAATCCTTATAGCTGGATTATGGATATTTGTAAATTTATGAGAAATTAAAGATCCTAAAACATACAGGTACATACACAATATACAAAAATATCGGAAATATACACAGTTCACAAGAAATATGAATTTGTATGAATATCTGTAGTTTGATTGTAAACGTTCCTTCTTTACCAGGATGGATCTTGGCAATTGTTTAATAGGATGGATTAAAAGATGCAGAGGTTCTACCAGCAGATACTGAATGGAGTTAGAGATAATTAATATGATATGTATGACGAATGTAAATATACAAAAGAAAATTTATTGGTAATTAAACAGTTTTTCGCCCTATAGATCTATAATAGATGTTGCATACATATTATACATATATGTACATATCAAGTATATTTTCTACTCAAATAGTTGAATTATTAATAAGTTTTTTGATTTATTCCAAGTCTCTTCTTTTTCTATGAAGAATTTTTCAGGGTTTAAGTCACATATTTTTCAAGATACGTATGACGAATGTAAATATACAAAAGATAATTTATTGGTAATTGAGCAGTTTTTCGCCCTATTGATCTATAGTAGATGTTGCATACATATTATACATATATGTAGACATCAAATATATTTTCTACTCAAATAGTTGAATTATTAATAAGTTTTTTGATTTATTCCAAGTCTCTTCTTTTTCTATGAAGAATTTTTCAGGGTTTAAGTTACATATTTTTCAAGATACGTATGACGAATGTAAATATACAAAAGATAATTTATTGGTAATTGAGCAGTTTTTCGCCCTATAGATCTATAGTAGATGTTGCATACATATTATACATATATGTAGATATCAAGTATATTTTCTACTCAAATAGTTGAATTATTAATAAGTTTTTTTGATTTATTCCAAGTCTCTTCTTTTTCTATGAAGAATTTTTCAGGGTTTAAGTTACATATTTTTCAAGATACGTATGACGAATGTAAATATACAAAAGATAATTTATTGGTAATTGAGCAGTTTTTCGCCCTATTGATCTATAGTAGATGTTGCATACATATTATACATATATGTAGACATCAAGTATATTTTCTACTCAAATAGTTGAATTATTAATAAGTTTTTTGATTTATTCCAAGTCTCTTCTTTTTCTATGAAGAATTTTTCAGGGTTTAATTTACATATTTTTCAAGATACGTATGACGAATGTAAATATACAAAAGAGAATTTATTGGTAATTAAACAGTTTTTCGCCCTATAGATCTATAGTAGATGTTGCATACATATTATACATATATGTACATATCAAGTATATTTTCTACTCAAATAGTTGAATTATTAATAAGTTTTTTTGATTTATTCCAAGTCTCTTCTTTTTCTATGAAGAATTTTTCAGGGTTTAAGTCACATATTTTTCAAGATACGTATGACGAATGTAAATATACAAAAGATAATTTATTGGTAATTGAGCAGTTTTTCGCCCTATTGATCTATAGTAGATGTTGCATACATATTATACATATATGTAGACATCAAGTATATTCTCTACTCAAATAGTTGAATTATTAATAAGTTTTTTGATTTATTCCAAGTCTCTTCTTTTTCTATGAAGAATTTTTCAGGGTTTAATTTACATATTTTTCAAGATACGTATGACGAATGTAAATATACAAAAGATAATTTATTGGTAATTAAACAGTTTTTCGCCCCATAGATCTATAATAGATGTTGCATACATATTATACATATATGTAGACATCAAGTATATTCTCTACTCAAATAGTTGAATTATTAATAAGTTTTTTGATTTATTCCAAGTCTCTTCTTTTTCTATGAAGAATTTTTCAGGGTTTAATTTACATATTTTTCAAGACGTTCTCCATACTCTAGGATGAAACATAGTTCTACTAAATCCTATATAATACTGCGACTTGATTACTTCATTCATAATCGATAATTTTGCAGAGGTTAGTCATGGTAGAACTATATACAGGATATTAGTCTGTGGCAGGGCTTCCTCAACAGAGGGTCGAAAGGTCTCCGTAGGAAAATAAAATCATCGACCCCCAACGCCGATGATTTTAAATATCGCTAGTGTAAATAACACCTAGCAGGTAGATATGGTCAGTAGTGTTTTCTTAGTAAAAAAAAACAATGTTTTTTCTCTCACCGGTGCTCAACTTTGGAACTTCAACGAGTTACGCATTCAATATATCGTGTATTCTTGTGTTGGAATCTGTTGGACCATTGAACTGTCTATTAAAAGTATCGTGATAACAGAATACATGGAAAACAAGCAAATTTATAATTTTACATTTAAATTAAAAATGTGTATTTAACATTTAGAATGTTCGAATTACTTGTAATACCTTTCTGAAATGTACTGGAACATCTTCAGCCCAGATGTAAATTCACCTATGCGTTCTGCTATGTATTTTACCAGACCGTCAGCGAAAAAAAAAAGGATAAAAACAATGGGACTGTGGTAGAAATCGAGGCTGATGAACTAGCTTACACCTAGAATATTCATTCGTTCTTAATCTTCTTACAATTACAGACAAATATTTAGCTGAATATTTTTGATCAATTACATTTAACCAATCAGATATAAATTCTTACCTAATATTCTAAATTCTTAATTTATAAAAAGATGATCAAAAATTATAATCTTCAAAATAATCTACTTTATGTTAATTTTTGTCATAAATAACGCAGAATAGTGGAAAGAATGTAATTATCCGCGAAAAAATATATCAGATCGTACACAGAAGTCGACCGGGTATTCCCCTTGATTCCATTCCGTGAATACGAGCGACACATTGGTTTAGCGCAATGCGCACGGTTAATTAGCTCTGGGCGTTATCGTAACGACATTTCCGAATGTACGAAGGATTGTTTGATTAAGGTTCAAGAATAACGACAGAGGTAAGTTTTCAAGTTGGTCCTCGTTGTATCAAGAATGTCTCGAGTGCGAGTCGAGTCGGTGTCCCTTCTATATCCCCCTGGCTGCCCTCTCCAGAGGCACAACCCAGCCTGACGACGACGTGCCTGGCTGCCTGACACTCACGATCGATCCTATAGCCGTGTGGACGCCGGCTCCAGCGTTTCGTGTACAAAGGTGAAAATGATTTCTATCGAAAAGTCCATCGACTCTGAACATGATTACTATCCTACCTTTTAAGTTAAATATTCGAAACGCGATGTCGTTCGATAGAATGTATCCATTTTTCTTCAATATAACAAGTTTCTCTCACGCAAACCGATCGATACTTTTCCAGACGAATACCGAGTGAAGTTGAGCACCATATTTCCGGTAAAGACACGCCGTGAACCGTACAGTTCGTTACGTGTTCTCGATGAAATTAACCGCACAATGAGTCGATCATGAGATGAATCGATCGGCTTCGCGATCGGTGCACTTCGTATGACTGTTAAATCGGACATCGAAATTGACAAACCTCACTGAATTCTTCCCTTCTGTGCGTTTAATTCACGTCCCTGTTCGAGCATCGTGAAACGATTGACGAGACTCACGAGCTATCTCATACGATAGGTCGTCAGGTTATGCCAGAGAATGGAATAACTCGAAACAGAGGAAACTGGAAAAATATCCTCGACAAAGAACCCTACATTGTATCGAGCCAATTCGTAGGCAGGAAAAACGAACGAAATACCAAGTTGAGGTAATTTTCTCACTCACTTCCTCGCGGCGTATCACTTCCACTTGCAGCCGCTTCTGATACTCTTCACACTCATCCTTGTACTTCTCCATTTCTTCCTTGGTCTGCCTCATCTTCTTCTTGAGCACGTCGAGAAGGGTGCCCTGCACTTGCGTCGACATGCTGCTGGATATTCGCGCGTGTTATCGTCTTCTCACTTGTAAATATCGCGATCACGAGTCTGGTGCGCGGATCGAGGTAATGCTCGAACGATAAATGGAAGAATGGACGATCTAAGACAGCCGGTGAACACGACGTACGAAGACAAAGTATATCGGGGTACGATAGACGACCGGTACCCGTGCGAGAGAGAGAGTTTCGTAGCCTCCGAGCTGTCGTACACTGACGACCACTGGCTGCTGTTGACTGGAAAGCAAGATGGCCGCCCCCGGTCAGTACGCGCATGCGCGCTACCGTTCTGCGGACGTCAAATAGTCCCTTGCCCTTAACGACGTTTCTTCTATGATATTTTGTGGAAAATTTCCCTTTGATCAAATTGCAATTGACCTCATCGTTTAAATACATTCTATCTGACCACGCCTATATTTATAAAGAGTCGGTTCATTGATTTAATCGTTATTTTTTTCTTTTCGAGACCGTGTCACAGTATGATGCGCACGCCGAGTATCGCTACGCCAATCGACGTGTCGTCGCGCGCAAAGCCCCGGAAATACCGCGCCCGTCGCGAGCGCGCCCAACCGTTCGAATGGATGGTCGACAACAATTCCTGCGTTGTTTCGCTTCTTCTGCTTTTCATTCGCTGCGAGGGGCATTTCGCATTTATTCTATGCATCAATGATAATTCCAGTACCGACGTAATTTTCCTAAAATTGGTCGTTTTCGATGATCGACGGTTTTACGATGAGTAGGTAGAACGAGATGGACGAGTGACGCGGAAATTTAAATGATAATAGAGATCAGTAATATAACGGTTATGTGACCCCCTAGTAATAAATTGTTATTCATTTTGTATGCGTTAGAGGGATTTAATAAAGACACAATTATGGACAAATCGAATAACGGATTGTATCATACGATTTAAACGCTACCGGAAATAGTAATATATTTTATTACGAATTATTGTAGTATCATTATATAAGAGTTACGACCGTTAATTGAACATTTTTAATAAATTATGACGTAATTGTTTTATACAAGAATATAATTTCGAAAAAAATCGGACTAAATGTTATTTTGCTTGCACCATATTTCTTAATTTGGATTCATGTAGTGTAATTTCAATTAAATATCTAATACATTTTATCCAGTTTGACTGGCTATGCATATTAATTTAATTACTAGTTTGCGTCGCGAAGAATTAATTACGGAATACATCAAACTGTATAGTTAATACTCGTATTATCCCTAATATTCTTCTTTTTATGTCAGTAGTATTTTTTACAGAAGAAAGAATAAACAGTTATATACATATATATATTAAAAATGTGACTACAAAGTATAAATAACACGTTAGAAATATATGATTGTGCATTTGTGAGAAACTACCGCAGCTCCATCTCTAATATTCAGTCATTCTACGATAAATTCAAACGGTATGCAAATCCCAGGTTAGCATCGAATTAAGAACAATCAACTGAATTCGAATGTTCGAAGTTCGAGAATCCAGAAACTCGTTCGCATCAGAATTATGCGAAGAATGTAAGTATAGATGGCAGCACATTGATCTACCGTGAAATCGCAGAGAATGTGACGTGTAAACATCGGCTAAGATAACGGGGTAAAGAAACAGATCTTTGTTTCAAAGGTCGACAATAAAGTATAGAACGCATTTCAAATTCCGGTGCAATATGTTATGAATATTTTGCAACGGTGTTACACATACTCTATATCGTCACCGGCTTATAAAACGCTCATAACGAAACGGATTTGTGGGAGCATGTTCCGGGCGCTATGCTTACGCAATGCTCTCGCAGAGTGCCGAATAAAAGAGCCGCTGGATCCGTGTACCAACAGCCACGTATTTTTAGAATGTTGACGAGTGCTATTCATGTTTAACGCGTGTTACCAGTGCAGGGTGGGGTTTGTTTTTGGAAATGTGTTCCAAAAGCATATATATATACGAAGATATTTTTTATTTGTTGAATTATTTTATCTATTTCGCAAGGATATTAAAAATATTAAAATTGTTTAAAAATCGTCAAGAAACTTCAATTGTAATGTTATTTCACGATATATTATTGCACTTGATCAGGTTAGGTTAGGTTCCTCATGAAACTGAGTATAAGCTTCCAAGTTTGGCAATGTTGCACTCGTTGTACGAACGCGTCATATTAAATCGAAAGGTGTGGCTTAAACCAAAAACGAATTGGCAAGAACGCCGCATATTATGATGCGCATCGGACGTGATTCTACATAAATAATCGAAAAATTTGAATTACCTGGGCGTACGGTCGCTTGCAGTCGACTAAATAAGAATACCATTTATCATATTGGATGAAAGAATTACGCTTCATCCATTGTCTCCGTTCAGTAACCCTATACGATAAGTATCCTTTGTCGGACGATCGTGCATCGTTAAGTTCTGTAAGAAGTCGCATTGTCGCTAAAAGCGCTACTAATGATTCTCTTAAGTATTATTAAACGCAATAAGTAGTATATCATTCATTTAGTACGCGACAATGCAAACCGATTTCGATTTTCACTTGGCAACGGCTGGAATTCCGATGTATTAATCGGCCTTTCTCTAATCAGCATTCGTGGCGGTTCGGTAATTTTCCAGAATGGTCGGTAGAAAAGAGCGTGTAATTAAAACGTGAGAAAGAGTAACAAGAGTCGTCAACGTTCCTTTGTAAACCTTCTCAGGCAACCTACGATTTAATGGTCTGTAACGTCACCGTGGGGTCCGTGGTTAACCACTAGATCACCTAACCTAACTGCGCGCGTATTTTTATCCTGCCCTCAACCATATAAGGTATCGAATTTACGAAGATCGACGAAAACGTTGGGTAAGTCGACAGAAAGGAATGCAAAAGAGACGAAGAATTATATACACGGGTGGTATAATATCGTCCGAGAGAGAAAGCAAGATTTTCATTGGTCATGATCTCTTTCCGTTATCAAGGGCTGTATGACCCACGAGGACCCATTGACCGACGTGACGTCAAACTGCGTCAAGGTCATGTTATACGATGACCTTCACGCAGCACGCTCGTTTACCTATGTACCGGGTGCATCAGCGATGTATCATGCGATACTGACCCGTTTCAGTTGGTTCCCCATAATATTCTGCAATTCGTTCCTTATGAGACCGAATTTCATCATCGTGTCGCTGGAGAATATGGACCATCCGAAAGCTAATCCAGGATAATCCGCGCATCTCTTTCTTCTTCTTGCTTCCCTTTCAGCTTGCACCTCGGTCCTTTCGCTAGGACATCTAAGCTTGGCAAGCTCAGCAAGTTCAGGGTCCTCCTCGACGTTGGTCGACTCGTCGTCAGAGTTCCCGTCACCGCGAGCCCTCGCGACCGCGTGCTCAGGCTCCGGTGAAGTTTCTTTGCTTCTCGTCTCGTTGTCGGACTCGTTTTTGTATATCTCGTTCCCACGTGGCCTTAATCGAAGCTTGTCAGTTGATGGTTGTTCCGTCTCGTAGCTGTCGCAGCTCTCCTTCTCGTTTCTATCAGGAACAAAGTGTTCGCGTCGTTCATTGAGAACATCCAGGCTACACTGCGCGAGCCTGTGTCGGACGTTCTCTCTGTCATCATCTTCGAGCTTGTTCGTTATCTTGTTGACGTCTTTTGAGGATACAGTAGTGGCCGTCGGATCTTGGAACCACCTCGGGCCGACGATCGTGGGTACTGTCACCGTGGTCGAACATTCCGTACCAATGACAGTGCTTTTTTCATCGAGTCTCGATGACGTTGTAGTCGTTGGCGTTTCGTTGTTACCAATCGGCGTATCTTTAACGATATCAGCAGGGCCACACTGCGCGGGTCCTCTGCTGGAGACATCGATACGTCGACGCGTAGTGTACCGCGGATGATGTTGATGACCGCGACGTCTCGTGGTCGTCGTAAGAGCTGGTTCCATACTATCCAGCTGCTAAACCTTTCACCTAACCCCTTTCTTCCACTATTTATCCTTCTAATGTACTCTACGCACCACTGTTCCTACTACTGCACAAGACACACCGCCATCTTGTCTGTCACTGTTCGTAACACGTTTCTCACCGCGCCACGCATACGTCCTTCTGTCTGTCTCTCTATGTTGCACACACACCACCGTTCCGTACAGGCGAACGCATGCACGAGAGGAGACACGTTGGTCTCTGCTCTCTGCACCGTCCTGGTCTGATTTCTATCTTGCTCTTGCTTTCTCTCTCTCTTTCTCCGTCTATTGCTCTATGCTCGATCCAGGTTACCCCTACCATAAACTACGACACGAAACCGAAGTTTGCCGACCACTGCCGAACTAACGAAGCGGCAGCTTCGCGTACTAATGCTCGACTGTGCGCTCCGTTCGCGGAGAACCTATTCTTTTCTTGTGAAACGTTTGCGCACGATCGCCGCGACATCTGATGGCGCTCGAACGTCACTATTCTGTCGGTAACAACGCGGAGATTGATAAAGACTGGCGGGTTTTCATATTCGAAAACCGGTTGAGTTTATTTTTTAAATGTTTCTTATATGATATTTGTTGTTCTTTCTCAAAGTATCAGCGTACTCGATTATCTAACTTTCTCTCTCTAAACGAAGTAATTTAATATACTGCAAATTGTCCGTGAAAGGTTCAAATATTCGAAGTTTAAAATTTAAATTCCATAAGAAATTACGATAGAACTACGACCATAGAATATTACGAGTAACTTACGTTCTGCAGCGCCTTGTCTTTCTCCTCGAGTTTAGCATTGACCTGCATAAGAGCCTCTTGAGTTTGATCGAGTTCGTTTTCAATGGTCTGGATCTTCTTCTGCAAGGCGCGCGCCTCTTCCTCAGCCTTTGTTGGACAAAAGAATGTTATACATCGAATAGTTAACGCAATAAAAAAATAATTACACATTTGTTGCGTATATATGATTATAGACAGAGAAAACAGGTATAAACACTCCAGATCTATAATTAACGTTCTTGAACAGATGCCAATCCTATACCCGCGTTGTTATCATTTTGCCATTATTTCATCGTTATTTTTATTCCCCGTTTTAGCAAAGCAGGTGAATAGACATTTTTGGTATTCTTTTTATTACATCAGGCTACTTTTTATTCTTAGTTTGTCAGGAGTTATTTCGGGTCCTCCAACTGAAACGCATAATACGCTGAAAATGTTCAACATTTACCTTTTCTGCTCGCGCATTTGCATCGCGAGCTTGCTGTTCACAGAGCAACGCGCGATCCATCGCGTTGTCCTTCTCCAGCTTCATTCCCTGCATCTTCTTCTTGATCGCGTCCATGGTGGCGGTTTGGTTTGTTCACTCGTTTACCAGAAAAAAAGACAACGTATCTAGAACAGCAACGGACGTCTCCATTATCATCTTAACGTTCTCGAATGTGCGTTCTCTCGAGCAAGTAAATCTTCCCATACGCTTTTATCTTCGATCGGCAAATTGTACTTTTTAATTCTCCCTTGGTGCCCGGCCCGTATAACTCGATCGATTCCCAAGGAGAATGATCGAGTTCGCGCGCGTTCATCGTGCCGGAGATTTCAATGACCGTGAGACGAATCAAGATTGCAATTAATCGCGACTTAATTATTTGATCTTTTTCTTTTTTTCGTGAAACGTTCTCCTATATATTTCATGCCTTTTTGACGAGCGTTCTTTTATATCTTTTTCTTTTTTTCTCTTGCTTCTCGTTCGTTTCAGAAGTCGAAGCTCAAAGCTATCTCTTAAAAACGCAACGCGACGGTAATTACCATAGAAATCGCTGGATCGGCCGCAAATTCGTGCAAGTTCTCGCTATGCGGACAGCATGCATCGAAGTATAATTAGCGAACGACCGGATATCCTATTTATAGAGACAGGTTCTTGCTCAAGAAGGCCCGGGCTCTGTACCGTGTCCGTATATATAAAATCAAACCGTCTTCACTGCTCCGGCCGTCTTTCTTCCTCTCTCGTGACGTCAGACATTCAGGTATGCGATCCTCCAGGACGAACCAAGGCGAAACGAGAGGATTCTTCGCGGGCTCGCTGCTTTCGCATTTTATGCGCTCGTTTCGCTACACGAGCGAAACCGATGCATCGCGAGGACGAGAGGGTACCGATACGGCCAGCAGGACAGAGCCACGAACGGGTTAATTTTCTTCGTGGAAACATTCCAGACATTGTTTCTTCCAGGATCATTCTATCTCTACCGTTCCTTTCTATCCTGTTTCGCTTTCAGAATGGAGTTCTTTCGCCGAGAGTGAAATTTTAATCAGGGACTGTTAAACAGTGAGTGTCACTGTTCGGTTGTTTTTTCTTTATTAAGCTTTTGACGCTAAATTTGGCATTGGAATGAAAAGAAAGCACACGGAGATAGATTATAAAAGATCCAATTTAATTTCTAAGGAAGCAGCGAAACTTTAACGAAGAGTTACCAGTGGACGGTTACTTTCCAATTCTTTTTTCTTTTTTAAACTTTTAAAGTGAAACTTGATATTTAAATGAGAAGAAAGAAGACAGAGACAGACTATAGAAAGTTCAGTTTAGTTTCTCAAGCTTACCGTGTTCCTTGAAATATTTTTATGCAAATCGTATTTTTCTATGATTTGACAACTTTAACTAAAGTACGAGGAAAGTATTAAAGAATTGTTATTGATACAAACGATTAGCTGTTACTGTGTAATATATTATTGCGTAATAATGATTTTCTCGAAACATTAATACGATTAGAGTCTCTTTATCGGTTGGAGCGAGAGAATGATTGAAACTTTAAAGAAGGGTTAAAGAACTTCTTGATACTCGTTGAATCTACGCGTGTATGAATCTCCGCATCCGTATCATTGGTATCTATACGAACGAATGCGCACGATTCCTGGCTCGCTCGTAATCAGAGATGCCGGAGAAGCGAAGAGGAAAGAAAACGAAGTTCCAACCAGTTCAAAGAAGCAGAAATTCTAGACACAATGCTCCGAAGAAACGAACTTCTTCGTGTCATCACTTCTCGCTATTACTCTGTGAGACTTAAATACCTTGTAAATCAAATCGATGACACCATCATATATTTACCATAATATATCCATAGTAAAGTCTTTGCAAAAATAAAATTAAAAGAAAGAAAAAGAAGATACAATGGGAAAAGATACCTAATCGAAGGACGGGACTTTTTCTTCCGTTTCTGTTTTTAATGTATGGATCGTGATGATGAGGTCAGGCCTATCGAAAGTCACAGAGCACACAATCGAAATAGCGATGGATAAAAAATAAGCCCAGCTGCCGGATTGCAAAGGAGCTTGTATCAAAGGAGAGGGTTATTTTTACACGCGAGAGGAGAGGGTGGAATCGTCGCTAGTCGCCTGCCGTCGAACCTTTTCGGGTTACGCACAGCCGAGTTTCGTTACTACATTGGGATCGGTGTCTGATTACGCTCGAAAGAAAATTATCCTCCCTACCAGGCCTCCTATCGTAACAATTTCTGACACTTGATGCGGAAATTTTTGCATAATCCACCTACGTCATGACGATGATCGTTCTACATCTTTTTTGGAGCACATAAGAAATTTGTGTGCGAAAAGAATGCGACCTAGTTCGTGATATAGAAATTCAACCTTGTTTAATAAATTTCTTCAATTAAAATTCCACACAAGCGCGATAATGAAGTAATAAATTATTAAATGACTGCAAATACTACGAGTATTATGAACAAATTAGTATGCATCTTTTAATGGGACACTAAAATCTTTTATAGCTTGTTCTACCACTTTCTTCTATCGCCTGCAACGAACACCCAAAGCAGAGTATAGTAACGTTTGCACTGGTTCTTTCGAGAATTTGTTATCAGCGAGCGTCCGGAACAACATCGTGACCGCGATCTGCTATCTCGCAGTTAGAAATTCCTGTCTACTCTGGCACAGCAAGGAAATCGGTAGTCTGGGACAATGTTGTCACAGCGGTTACGCGTGAATGCCTGAAACTTTTTATGAGTCACACTTTTTCTGGCAAATACCAACTCAGGTTGCATCCACGATTGGCAACGAGTTGCGGGCTCGAACGTTACGAAACGACCGCCAAAATTTGCATAATAATCGATTGCTTTTTAAAATCGTTCGCACGAAATGCGGATGACTTCGATAGACGTTCCAATTATCAATTCCCCCTCAACTCAATTGAATCTCTATCGGTTAAAAAAGAAAGTAGATCGAATATAAGACGGTCCAAGCTCGATTTACCACTCGGTTCAACTCCTTTTCAAGGCAAAATCGTTGTCGACCTGCAAGATCATCCGCCTCTATTCGAAAAGTGATTTCTGCCTCCGACAGCGATCGACCCTCTTCACTTTCCTGCGCACGATAGAAACACGCACGTTCTACTCACGTCACTTCTTTTTCTCGCACAACCCATCCACCCACCCACCCATACACACACACGCACACATACACAGACAGACACACGCATTGATGATGTTAGAGGGAACGAGAGTCACGATCGAGCAGATCCAGGAAGGTCCTGCGAGACACGCGAGAGGTCGAAAGGCGAAACTCGAGCAGGCCGTTGCATCGGACGTAGGTACGGACTGGAAAAAGTGCACATGCTTACTCACGGGGCAAGTATTCAGGTTCGTTCGTCGTCTGGGATGCGTCTGACTCGCAGGCTAAGTCTCGACTGGTCGCTGAAAGCTTCGGCTACAACCGTTCGTCGTGGCTCCCACCTTTTCTCGCGGGCTTCTCTCCTCGCGATCGTAAAAGACGACGATGACGTCGCGCGCCAGGACGCGCTTCTCTTTCTCTCTCTGTCTCTCGTTTTCTGACGTCTCTTATCCCTACCACACCGCGTGTCTGTGCCTGTGTCTGTGTACACTATACGTGTACAGACTCGCGGTGAGGATTTTCTACGTACGGGCTTGTGAAAACATACACCGCTGCGGAATTTATCTTTAGAATCGGCGACGCTACAACGCCCGATCGGACCGCCGCTTATTTTCACTCGGGTCCTGGAGAGCTCTTGCCCAACGCGGCGATCCGAAATGGAGAGTATTTGGGAAAAGACAGTGGAGTCTTTGACGGAGTTTGAGGCATATTCGAGCCGTCGAAAGAAAAGTGCAGCTTTCTTTCTTTCTTTTTGTTGCCGCCTCCTCTCAAAAGCAAGTAACGCGGTGATAATTACCATGGAAGTGATTCTATTGAAAATATTTGACACATTAATTCCAATATTCAACAAATTGCGTAATTCGTTGTTTGAAATACATACGAGAGTGAAATATTGCACTTTTAAAAAAGGGTCGAGAAATTTCACTATAAATTCCATTAAATGAAATCATACATAGCGCAATTATTGATATTTATTTCCTATAAATGGTAGGAAGTTTATACATATTTTCGCGTTATAAATATGAGATTTTATACCTTGATAGTTGAAATGCAGAAAATCTTCGGTATAACGAAATAATTTATCAATTGATTCTTCGAAAGAATCTTCGATCCTTAAAACTGTCTTTAAAAAAAAGAAAATGTGTTGTTAACTGAAACTGAGAATAAAGAGTATCGTTAGATAAGATTTTGGACAGAAATTGTATAATTGTACTAAGAAGGAAGCTAAGTGACACTGTAAAGTAAATAAGTAAAAAAGATTGATCCATTCGAGATTACGTTCGTAATTCCTTGAGCCAGTTTCCATAGTTACCAAGATCAAAGTCACCGGGATTGTTGCAAAGTTGCTATAAAAACTCGCATACTTTTCTTCGATTACCTTAATTCCAATTAGAAAAAAAAAAAAAAAAAAGAAACTTACCATTGATGGTCCCAATAATACGTAGATTATTTATCGCGACAGATAAGATAATCTTCGTGGAAAAGATTTCTTAAAACGGGTATCAATTGTGTGGGCATACGCAACGCGGAAATATAACGTGTGAAAGATAAAAATACACGATCGTAGCAATGTCTCGTATATCGCGTCTCCAGCAGGAAGATCCTAATATTAGGCGGCGACAATTTTGGCATTGGGGTTATAGGTATCTCGCTCGGTCTCCTTGAGTCAAGTCGTGTCATGGTCAATTCGCAATGACTCGGACAACGCTTTTAGCCTGGTCGTTTATTATTTCAAGATTTACCGAATAATTCGAGCATTTTATAAAATCGCACGTAATTTCCATGGTGATCCCATCGAAGCTTGCTCAATATTATACTTGATCTTTATGTTAGATTTTAACACGCAGTCTTTATATGGTAATCGTTTGATTTGACGACTTAATTTCAATGGAATGCGTTCGTGATGGGAACGGTGAAAATTTCACCAGGCAATTTGTCGACGCGCGAAATCTTTTGCGTAAGTTTATCGGTCACCACATCCCATACATTCATGCATCGGTCCGATTCAATACCGTAAAAGGAAAAAGTAGGTAAGGGTCCCTGCGCAGCCTTGACTCATATACTGTCTGTTTAAGTACTGGCTCGTGTGCGTTTATGAGCGTACTTCTGACATACCGATCACCGGCGAAAAGTCAATGAATACGCCGCGTCTGTTTACCTCCGATGTGATCTGAACACGCGATCATATGGACACTATAGAAAATTCAATTAATTATCATCGATCTTTTTCATTCTTCTTAATTAACACATTAAAGTGCAGTGATTCATTGAGATAATCTTTTATCTGCGACCTTCTTCGGACAACTTACAGTATTATATTACATTTCCCAATATCATAAGATAAGAGAAAATTCCAAGGATTTGCTTGATATTTTCTTCATATTCTTGAATTTTGCTTTTTCATATTGTACTTATAAAAGAGAATTCCAAGTATTGTGTTGACTACTATTTTTACACCTAGATTCTAAAACTGTATGAAGCTTAACAAGAGTTTAATTATTTATAGGATTATCATAAGTATTATATTNACATTTCCCAATATCATAAGATAAGAGAATATTCCAAGGATTTGCTTGATATTTTCTTTAATCTGTATATTCTTGAATCTTGCTTTTTCATATTGTACTTATAAAAGAGAATTCCAAGTATTGTGTTGACTACTTTTTTTACACCTAGATTCTGTAAATACTGTAAATAAAACTGTATGAAGCTTAACAAGAGTTTAATTATTTATAGGATTATCATAAGTATTATATTACATTTCCCAATATCATAAGATAAGAGAATATTCCAAGGATTTGCTTGATATTTTCTTTAATCTGTATATTCTTGAATCTTGCTTTTTCATATTGTACTTATTTGTGTTGACTACTTTTTTTACACCTAGATTCTAAAACTGTATGAAGCTTAACAAGAGTTTAATTATTTATAGGATTATCATAAGTATTATATTACATTTCCCAATATCATAAGATAAGAGAATATTCCAAGGATTTGCTTGATATTTTCTTTAATCTGTATATTCTTGAATCTTGCTTTTTCATATTGCACTTATTTGTGTTGACTACTTTTTTTACACCTAAATTCTAAAACTGTATGAAGCTTAACAAGAGTTTAATTATTTATAGGATTATCATAAGTATTATGTTACATTTCCCAATATCATAAGATAAGAGAAGATTCCAAGGATGTGCTTGATATTTACTTCAGTCTGTATATTCTTGAATTTTGCTTTTTCATATTGTACTTATTTGTGTTGACTACTTTTTTACACCTAGATTCTAGAACTGTACGAAGCTTAACAAGAGTTTAAGTATTTATAGGATTATCGTAAGGTGTTATCCTTTTCAATGTACATATACAGTTTACAATAACTCTATGTTTACATAACTTTTACCACCTGATTCTTAATGTGGTAATAAAAGAAAAATTGTCTTGTCAATCGTGCATGGAAACTTGATGACTTAATGATCAAAGAGCGTTAAAAGGTAAGTAAAAATCCAAGAGATCGTAGTTGTTTTTTAATAATCTTCTGTAATTGAAAAATTAAATGAAATAATGTTGCACGATGTTACTTTCAATTTTATCGAGCTTCATAAGGCAGCAGGGTTTATCGAATCAGTTATTATCGCGGTATGCCAGCAATTAACAGAGAAGGCAACCTTGGATCAACAATTAGGATGCTTATTATAAAGCAGTCCGTCATTATTTCAACGTATGCGTACGTGTCCTTAGTTAGTACTTACCTTATGCAGGATATATTGCACCGGCGAGGTCGAGGCACCTTCTGTCCTAATTCTACTTCATCGACATAAGCCTTTATAAGTAAGTTGAGTCACCTTCTCGTTAGCCCCTACTTTGTCATACACCTTAATTTCTCCGCTGGAATTGATGCGCGATCGATCAATCGGACGAGACACGAACATAATCGAAACGATCAATTCTCAAACTTTAATTCTCTTCCAGTTGTTCAATTCACCTTTATTTTAACTAAATCATCGTTTAAACCTAAAACAAGGGAACGAATGAAAGGAACACAGGCACAAAAGTGTAATATGCAAGACGAATAATTTTCATCGCAAACTTTATTGTTACAACAATTATTGCCAAAGGAAGATCTCCCTCGAGAATCGAACGAAATCTTCCTACGTGCGACTGGGAACTTTTTACGATGGAAGGACCATCGTCCTTCGATAAATAAATAGAACGCAACAATAATTTATTCACCCTTATATCGTACATTATCGCTGCGATCGGCCGTGTACAAGCAAAATGAGGTATCAAGATTGTGACTCTTGAGGAAAATGCAAGTGTATGCACACGGTCGCACGCGCCATAATAAATGCATCGATGTACATGATAATCGACCGTGTGTTTATGTATATATATATGTGTATATATTAGTGTGTAATTCAAATATGTATGTTTGTCAATGTGTATCTGTGTCTGTGTATATATGTATGTCGATGTATATCTGTGTAGGTACATATTTATAATATACAAACATACGAGTAGATACCTTTTTTCATACATACAAGATACAAGCAATACCCTTTAGTAAATATATACAGCAGTGACAACGCGATTTTGTTTTCCTTCTGGAGGAACGTCGCGAGAATCACTTGAAAGGATATTCAAGCGCACCGAGTTCCTAATGCATAGTCGACGTCAGCGATTCCGTTTTGATATTCCAAGCTAACATCTAGTGCTTAACTTCCAGCGAACCGAAACGGAATCCGCGATTTTCCAAAACTTTTCTTTTCACGAAAACGATCGTACTTGAGTCGCGCTGTTCGGAATGGCGACCGCAATTTAAACGAATTAAATCGTTTGGAAGTATTTATTACTTCGTGATGCGCGTATGCGTGAGAGATTTCTTACAGAAACGTTTAATTATAGAACGAATTAAACACTTAAGAATTTCTCAATGAAAAGATTAAACTTGTTGATCCTGCTTGATTATTCTAACACTCGTACCTCATTAATTAATTTAATTAATAGATTGTAAATCGAAGATCGACCTTTTGTAAGAATACCATGTATATCTTCGATTGGATGATTAAAGACTGGGGAACGGACTTTTAAACTCACGAACTAATGGTAGTGTACAGGGATAATAATATATTAATTCTCTAAATGTACAAAGTATACGCTGTACACGTGTAGTCGTGCAATTCTCAATAAATTCTCCAGTTGTTGTTTCGAACGAGGATAAAATTTCCAAAATTTCCCATCGCGTTTTCACGAATCGTTTTATACATCGCTTTCAGACACTAAGAATCTAAGATGATTTAACATCTGGCTACGAGAAATCAAGATATCACGCGGTACTTGGTACTTCGACAGTCGTCGAAAAGACGACGAACTAAAAACAAAAATAGGCAGAAAAAGGAAGAAAAATTAACGGAGGACATAAACGCACGCAGTCTTTCCGAAAGAGGATTTAAGATGCGTTTATCCAGCGTTCTGTGTACATTGTACATTTGAGCCAGAACGAGAGTCCTGCTAAGGAAACTGCAACTTCCTGGCGGTACATAGCAGTAAAACAATAGAAAAATAAATAACTAAATTGTCTATCATCGATTTGAGACGTTTGCTTTATTTTCTTTACCATCAGTTTATTCGATCTTTTCGGAGAAAAGGTGGAAAAGTCTGAGATGATTTAAGAGAACGTCGAAGAAACAAAATAACGTCTCGAATCGATCTCTTAGTTGCTAATATAAAGTGTTCCGAAATTATCCTTTTGTCATGTTGTTTTCAAAAAAAAAAAAAAAAAAAAAAAAAAAAAAAAAAAAAAAAAAAAAAAAAAAAAAAAAAAAAAAAAAAATTGTAATAATAAAAGGGACGATTAAAAAAATAGATAAGTAACAAATTGCTGACATTCAATGCAAATTTATATTTCTATAGACAAATATAAAGAAATATTACCTGAATATTGTATTTTAGATTTCTTATATTTCAAGTTTATATGCATTTTTCCAATTTATATATATTTCATGCACTTTTGCATCCTTGAATTTCTTATAAACGTATAAAAATTCCGCAACTAGATATCAGAAAAATAGTAAAGGACGACACGACGAAATCAATCGTATAATGAAAAATACAATTACAAAAATCTACCCTACATATTTTCTTCATGGAAAAATCCGTGTGTATCACGGCACGGATGAATAAAGGCCGCTTCCGTGGTCGGATATTTTCGGCACACTCTATAAATACAGTTTAAAATGCGCACACTTATACGCCTGCTTTCTCTTCAACTTACATCAACGTCCTAATGCATTTTCAAGCTAATTCCGGAGGGGGAGGGTTTCTAAATGCGCCGACAGCGAGGATTCACAGGCTCCGCAGTCAATTCTCTCTTTCTCTCTCTCTCGTACATACAAATTTGTATTTTCTTTTTTTACGTGTTTTTCATTTCACTTTTTTTTCTATAACTATCTTCGTTTTTTGCTTGACTACAGGTGGGTCTGAAACGGGTGCAAATAAAAGAAACCAGGATAAGAAAATATTTCGGTAAAAAAAAAGGGTGAAAAGAAAGTGCGCCGAGGGTGGGTTTACGTAAACGATACGAGGTACATGTAGTATTTGAATACTTATAATAATACAATTTTCATCGATATATTATCTGTGTTATACAAAACATTTTGAAATTTAATTAGCATCGAAATGAGACGCAACTGTCACCTTTACATTGGTAAAATTTCGAATCAATTTGAAAATATATATAGAAGTTGCGAGGCATTTAGTGCGAACATATATTTAGTAAAAAATTCGTATACATCGAGAACATACAGCATTTCAGCATATTAACGTTATTGAAAATATTAACAACGATAGAACGTTTGCATTCAATTAGAAACTTCTATATACATTTGCAGTTCTGTTTGAAAATTTTCAAATAAAATAAAAAGTGCTAATAAAATTTCAAAATGGATTGTATAGTACGTATAATATATTCATAAATGTATATAATCTATAAGTGTTCAAATATTACTTTAGCCAGCCACTGTATATTTAATTAGAAATCGAAGGACGAAAATATATAATTGAAAGGAGAAGTTACCCCCGACGTACGAAAACGCGCGTATTTCAAATCGCGATAACGAAACGATAACAGAAACAGTCATAAGAATAATAGTAACTGCTTTATTTAAATAATATCAATAATCATGGTGATAGTAATAATCATAATGGTAATGATCATAATCGTAATAGTATGTATTGCCGAAATATCTCGGTTAAGTGACAATTTCTTTCGCAACAGCACAATTGCTCGCATTATGCATCTGAATCTTTTCATATTGTTTCAACGTACTTATGTATAATATTGATACATTTACCTTTTACGTATGATTAATACGTATATTTTCACGTTTCCTTATTTTCTTCAATGGAACAGAAATGGACCGGCCTTCTAAAGTATCTTTAGGAAAGTTGATCTTCCACTTTTTTCTTTTTCGGTGCAATGAAAATGAAAAAAAAAAAAAAAAAAAAATAAATATTGCTTCCTTATGAATAATTAAAAATAGTAGCAGGCACTTTTAAATTAGAAATGTATAGCTTGAAATACATGGCGTGAGTATAACCGATCCATAACTGTTGTTTACACTCATTAACGTTTTAACTCTTTAACCAGGCAATTAAATTTGAAGATAAGAATTGTTATAGATACAATAAAAGATGGCAATGTGTAGTAATAAAATGTGAAAATTAATATTAAGCTTATTAAGATATCAACGCGTTTCGATTAATGCCTTAAACGCTAGTCGTTTTATTAACATATATTGCTAGGTTAAAGGGTTAATTATTCCAGCGACTGCAATCGCTTTTAATTGCTCTTGCAACCTCACTCGTGCACGCATTTTTCTCTCTACGCAATTGAACATTTTCAATGGCACGTTTGGTTTCACGATTTCTCTACGCAAATCTACTCGAAACTATATCTTTCGAAAATTTTCCTCGAATACAAAGAGGACCAGCTTTCAGGTAATAAAGTCGAAGTAAATATTAACACGAATAAATCACATTCCATCGAAAGCTTATGTAATTTTGTACGCAACTGCAAAAGAATCTAACGAATACCGAGGAAAGTATATTCTTAAAAATATCAATTAACATGTAATACGTCTTGTAAAATTCGACGGGAGCTTCTCAACTTCTTTTCCAAAATCAATTTCTCGAGATTGTTTCGTATTCTGTCATCTTCGAAACATTATCAAACTTGAAGATTTACTGGATAACTTGAATCACAATGACGTAAAGTCTCGAGAATTTGAAAGAAGAAGCACGAAGTGGAAGAATGTTTGCGAATGATCGCGAAACGAGCCACTCCATAAAATCGCCACTTTATCCTGCCATATCCTTCGCACGCTCGCAACGACGTTATAAAGACGAGGAATTTGATTGTTTTCCATTTTCATCCCTTCGATCGCGATATGCGGTATATTGCTTCGATAATAATTCCCTTAACGCGAGACTTCTCTTTTTTCTTTTTTTTTTTTTTACTTTTCTCTTTTCATTCGTTTACACGATTATCAAAAAACGTACGACGCGATAACGTTGATGCAACGAAAAAGGAAAAAAAGAAGGAAATCTTATGCAGTTAGTTAAGTAGACACTTAGACGCAAGGCTGATTTATAGTCACGAGAGGATTAAGATCGTAGTTATGCCTGACTATCGTACAAACCGGTTAAACAGGCATAGTTTCTCCTTGATTATCTACAATTCGACAATATTAAAAAAAATGATCGAGTATGTGGTAATAAAAACGAGTTAAAAATATCGTTAATTTAACGATGTATATGAAAGGAAGAAGTTATTAGACGTCTTCGTACGATCACAGATTTCGACGATAAAATCCGAGTTGCTTCTTGGTTTCTTAAATATTTCCATTTATCTTTCTACACACAGTTTATTCTTCTTGGATTATATTTCTAAAAAAACTTGAATTTATCTTATAGTGCCGCTTCTTTGGATCCTTATGGCTCCCGGCGTTGAACTCTTAACACATTTTGCACGTTCCTCATGATCGACACATGGTTCGCGCTGGCACGTTTGAAACTCGTTCTCACTTGATTGTACTTCGAAAGGGACCTTCTCTGTTCCATAAAATTCCTCGTGTTGTTCGTTTCTTTCTGAATACGAGCACAAAAAACATCAATTCTGTGATTTCTATCCTTTGCTCAATTAACATCACTCTTCTTTCAATGAAACTTTTTTTATGCACGATTAATCCTTTTTTTTTTGTGATTTAATTCCATTTGCTTCGTACTTTGCCTCTGATTGTACGAATAAAGAACGAAACGACTAAGATTAGTCAATTAATCGGATTGAATTGATTGGAACCAATTGATTGTAAAATATGGGATAAACGTTAGAAATGGGAACACACAAAGAGGAAAAAAACAGAGTGACCCTGAATATAGATAAATTTTGATAAAGTGAGTTAATAAAAAAAACAGTTGATTAATCTCTTCTACATAGAGTTAACACGATACTGTGTTCAAAGCACACGCAACACAGAATATGTTATTCAGTGTGGAATGTGATATGCCGGTTTAACGACTTGCGAACGATTATCGACAAACAATTGAAATTTGTGACAAAGAGAAGCGTAAAAAGCGACGGATCTTCGACTGATTGCGCTCAGAGAAATTGATTAACAACGATATTTTTTCGTTGAATTTGTTCGTTTTGTCGTTTGAAACGAAAATTTCTTTTCTCTGGTTAGCAATAATAATTAATTGGCACGAAATCTTCTCTAAGCGCGTTTCCATCGATCCTAATTTAATTTCATCTTAATCCTCCCTGAATTTCTACTTGGAGCATTCTCCTTCAAGTACAAGCATTGAAATCACTCGCAGAACTCGAACGTACGATGCGATATGTTTGTTAAAAAAATATCACACTTTCAAGATCGCTAATAAACACTGGTACTGTCCTTTCGCATACTAGCTACCATATATATGTATATAACAAGAATGATAATACACGATACTCCATAAAACAGTATCTCGAGTTAACAAAGTTACGAGTTTATCAAGCTTCTGTTTTCCTTTTTTCCCCTCTCGGTCGTACAATCTGTGTCCACGGGTTAAAGTTTTTCCAGTCGATTTAACCTTTGAAATTTTCACAGGTGCTAACTTCGATGCAACAACGACACGTAGATTGGTTCATAGTTTCTTATCGAGTAAGTAGTTTTACGCTACGTTGTACGTGAAATCACGTTTCCTTATTGGAAGTCGATCGCGATAGAAATCTACTACTTGAATTTTCGTTGGAAATTTGTAAAATCAGTGTAAACGACAATTTGTACTCGAACAATTTCTTACACCGATCGATTATCTATGAAAACGTATTTGTAAAACGATCGATTATTTATTTATTATATTTGCCCTGGATTTCAATGGTTAAATCGTATAAATTGAAAAATAGAAAACGAAAAAAGAAAAATGTGCGCGTTCCTAATCGTTGTAATTTTCAAACACGCTTTTTATTGCTCAGAATAAGTAAAGAAAAATGAGTCAACTACGCTAACTTACAAAAATGAAGTGATTCTTTTTTATTAGATAAAAAAGAGGAAAAATATTATAAATATAGAAAGTAAAAGACGCGATTAAAGCTAAGAAATAAAAAATTCTCGGAGAAAGAAGAACAACACGGACCGATCACCGAGATTGCGACTAGATTTTTACCACCGTTTTCCTAAATACAACATATCGACTGTCGAAAGCGTTTCATTCAGGACAATATATCATTATACGTGTACGTATGTGTTAATTGAACAACATTTTGGTTTTTTTTCAAAACGTTTCTTTAACTTTGTTCTGCGGCTAATGTAATATTTATATATATATAAACTTTTTGTTCATTCATATATATATATACGTACACGGTACCAGCGGCACTCCCGTTAATTAATCTCATTTATCGTATCACGTATAATACAGTTTGCGCAGTTACTATATTTATAATATTCATCGAGATCGTCGATTAATTCTGCAATTGATTTTGAACTTCGAAACTGTAATCTTGATATTCGATTTTACCAACTCTGCGGAATATTTTTGACATGTAGGATTTTCTTTATTGAAATTTTTCAAATTTTCAAAATTATAAATTTTAATTTTTAACTTTGTGGGAAATTTAAAAATCTCAGGAGACGAATTTCTTGAGCTCTGCAGAATATTTCTGACATGTAGGATTTTCTTCATTGAAATTTTTCGAATTTTCGAAATTATAAATTTTAATTTTTAACTTTGTAGGAAATCTATTTTTGTTATTTGTAATTTCTTTTAAATCTTCCACAATTTTAAAATCTCGGGAGACGAATTTCTTGAGCTCTGCAGAATATTTCTGACATGTAGGATTTTCTTTAGTGAAATTTTTCAAATTTTCAAAATTATAAATTTTAATTTTTAACTTTGTAGGAAATCTA
>JACXIT010000128.1:532595-595282 GCA_014737525.1 Bombus difficillimus
CTTTATTGAAATTTTTCAAATTTTCGAAATTATAGATTGTAATTTTTAACTTTGTAGGAAATCTATTTTTGTTATCTATAATTTTTTTTTAATCTCCCAAAATTTTAAAATCTCAAGAGACGAATTTCTTGCGCTCTGCAGAATATTTCTGACATGTAGGATTTTCTTTATTGAAATTTTTCAAATTTTCAAAATTATAGATTTTAATTTTTAACTTTGTAGGAAATCTATTTTTGTTATTTATAATTTCTTTTAAATCTTCCACAATTTTAAAATCTCGGGAGACGAATTTCTTGAGCTCTGCAGAATATTTCTGACATGTAGGATTTTCTTTATTGAAATTTTTCAAATTTTCGAAATTATAGATTTTAATTTTGAACTTTGTAGGAAATCTATTTTTGTTATCTATAATTTTTTTTTTAATCTTCCAAAATTTTAAAATCTCGGGAGACAAATTTCTTAAGCTCTGCAGAATATTTCTAAAACTGGCAGCTATTTTTATTAAAATTTTAGCAATTTTCAAAATCTTTAACGCTTATTATCCGAATTTCTGTTTCAAAAATGATTCAAAACCACCATAATTTTAATCAATACTTCCACATTTTGCAATACATTCGAGAATTCACCGACCATCTCGACAATAAATGCGGTATACACGTTTCATTTTATGTGTGTACAGTGTACATATGTATAAGTATATGTATAATTACGTACAGGAGACAGACAGAACGTGAGACACATATAGGTACATGTACACGACCGGTGGCTATATTATCGTAATAAAAACGGGATTGAGGACTGCGTCCTAATTAGATTGTAAGTATTATTTACATCTCCTTCGTCCGCGGGTCATTTCATTTCCTCGTTTTACACCTTTCATTCCTCTCGAGCGCCTTCCTCTTAACGTTTACAACTAACTAACGTAACAACAGGTAATTGTCAGTTACGATAAGAGGTAACGAACGAATGAATATATTTTCGCGACAATTTCCCATCACGTGTAACCTAAACGTCACTCGTAAAGCTCGGCGATTCGATGATCATACAATTTTACAGCTAAATGTTAGGATATGAACAAGCAACGAGAAAACGAATTATGTAACTGTAATAATGACACGTGTTTTTCTTTTTGGAGAAAATGGTGACTAAATATGGTTGATAGGTGAATAAGTATAAGTTTCAAAAGTTATCCAACGATTGTGTATGTAAGTTTGGAACATTAATATATAACATTTTTGCATGCAATTTGAAAAATATAAAAATATAAAATTTTCAATAGGGAATAAAAAATGATTAAAAAAAAAAAAAAAATACGAACAGATTGCCTACATCGAGTCAGGTGATAATTGCTTGATACAGAAATCGATTAAAATCGAGTTACGCTGCTCAAAATAATTATGGGATTATTATTATAAACGGTTCTATTTTATTAATTAATCAAACAAAACTAGAAACATTTATAGGCTTGATAGATTCAAACGTTGTTAATACGACGCTCTAATAAAAATTGACTTCGAGATAACAATTAAAAGAAAATATACAGATACGAGTAATGGGTATAAAAATTAATTTTGAAAAATCTAAAAAAAAAAACAAAACGAACCTCTAATTGTGCTGAGCAGTGTATTAATTCGTGAGACATCGAAACACGTGACATTATTACGTTTAACTAGCTACTTATTGAAAATCGAACGATACGATGAGACCTGACATATAAAAGATACAACTGGAACGATGGATTCTTGAATTCTCCACAAAGTGTTTGTATCCTGAACGAGTATTATACAGTCCTCTAATACTGTAGGCCGAGTTTTATCACGTTGTATAAGCTTCCTGGCCTATCCGACATGCTCCAAAGCTTTAGAATCGTTAATTCTTCATCGATTCTTTAATTGCTTCGCGAGAACGCGCCTATTTAAATCATTAATTCATTCCATACGAATAAATGCAAGATTCACACACGCTGGATGATTAATACTTCACAAACTCACGAATCAAGACGAATATTCCTTCCACCCACGCAAGATGTTCGTTAAGTACAGAATCGAATATGATAAAGTATGGTACCTCGTGTAACACGAAAATGCGCAAGGAATGATTAAAGACATATCAGATTACGTGTCTTCATTCAACTTTTTCACCCCTTCCACCCTGACAATCCGTCTTGATTCGCGATCAAACGCTTTCCTCTATGATTTATTCTTCTCTGTTCGAATTTCGTTTATTTTCTTTTTTTTTTTTTTTTTTTTTTTTTTCGAAGATTCGTCGCTACGACGGCGTACCAGGCCAAATCCAAACTGACTTGACGTAGGTTACAGGGATGAGCTGCTTTGAATTCACTCTTGCTGCAGTATCTTCTGATTTGAGGAAATAGAGAAACCTTTCAGATAATCTGATCTTTTCGCACGGATCGTTCCAAAGTATATCTTACTCTTGGAAATATAATTTATGAAAATATTTATAGAAAACTATGAAATATCAAACGACGATACTCTGAGGCAGATCGTAAGATTCTTTTTAACGAAATAATACCTATTTTGTGAAACATGAAAGACATTGTCGAGTCAGGACGATCGTTTGAAATGCTTCACCAATACTAATTCTTGTAATACTGGGTTAATATGGAATTACCTGGCCGATGTTTTACACGGTTCTACGTGCTCGACATTCTTTCGCGTGTTGCAAACCCTCGAGCTTGTTTACTCTCGTTAAAATGCTCGCACTGGCGAACCACGCGACGAATAATCGCTGATACGAATTTTACGGTGCACGATGTGATTCGTGCGTACGCAGAAATTCGAGGATGCGTTCTCAATGTGTCGCAACGGACGAGTCATTATGTGGAGAAATCTGACAGATTGCTAATTCGATGACCTTCTTTTTTTTTTTTTTTGTTTTAAGTGGAATGACTTTTCTTTGTTCGAAGTCGATTTGATCATTTCATTGCCCTCGTACTCTTTCTAACAGTATGCTTTACAACTATAAAGCATGTAATTTTTAACAGAGAATTTTTAAAAAATTACATAGTGCAATCTGAAAGAGAACGAACATATACGAAACGACGAGTGACATCTTTTTTTGCAGGAAGCTTTATTTTCGATATGAATTCAGTATGATGTGTGCAGGTGCATGTAGTCTGATTTGTGTCTTGTAAGTATCTCTGTGATATTGTACTACTCTGTGTATTCACAGCACTATACAGTGTAGACTGAAAAAGTTAAAAAACAAATTCTTTTTGTGTAGAATTTCTCTGTTAATATAAAAATGTTAAACGTAACAAAAAATAATGTATGAATTTATTCAAAAATAGAGCTTCATACGGAATTGTGGATTGTGCCACAAATTTAGAAACATCCTGATCTATTCTATTATATATATAAAAAACATAGAAAGAGTAACCTCGCCGATATATATCTTTTATGTCAAATGTATACCTGAAATTGTAGCCAGGTAACTAAATTAGAAAAGAAGCTATACATATTAATTTATATCATTGTTCATAGCCTGAGATGGTCTCGAATGGGCAACCCTCTATAGCAATAAACAAACAATAGAATCGACGTTATAAAATATTCTATACTCAAACTTGAAAAGATTGTTCTGTCATCTAACTTTCTACATGCAGCTTCCTTTACTAAAGTATGCTACAATATAATTAGATCACTAGAAGATCAAACTATACTAAGATCAGCCCAAGATGCTGGAAGCAAAGAAGATTTCAAATAAGACTGTCATGCATCCTTTTCAAACCATTCTCATATCCGAATGGTTTGTAAAGATGTGTATTTAAAATTTGAAACATCATCGCTTTGGAACGTTCCGTGCGCGATCGAATCGGTACTTCTTTATGGATTCGACACAAAAGACAGGGTATTCGACATAGATACAAAACGCAGACGAGACCAAAGACACGACGAATGTATGATACGAGGTCAAATCTTTTTTTTTTTTCTTTTAGACGATCGCGTTGCGCGACACGTCGTCGTCTGGGGGCAGTTCATTAGTTACAAATACCCTCGGCCACTCGGGGGAAACATTTACACAGTCCGATCGATCGGTCACCGGGCTCTCACTTTACACACTTACCGCTTTGAGGAATCGATCGAGGAAGATACAATAATGATAGTTGGAGATCGTGAACCTAATTTTATACCTATTTTATCGCCATATCTGAAAATTGTCTATATAGGTGAAAGTCGTGAAACAATCTTAGATTTTTCATTTAAATATAATCTAATTTACGTATACTGTAAGTATTTACACGACGATACAATCTCCAAATATCGCTACCACAACTTTTGGAGTGACCAATCGTTCAAAGCTACGATTACCAACTTACCATTTCTGTAGTAAGACTGGCTAGCGCCTCCTCGACGGTGGCAACGATTCTCCCTCCGTCATCGTGACGCTGGCTGCCCCTGATCGGTGTGGTCGGACAACCTAAAATTATCGTTAATCGTCATAGTGCAAGATAAAGATCAGCCTGTTGCTGTAGCTCGATCACCGAAGCGTAGATACGTGTTTGTCTAGTAGTAGTGTTCGAGTCGAATCGGCTATCTATGGGGAAGAGAAACTAAGGAGAAACTTTTAATTTATAACAAATAATCTGCTCTTCAAAAGGACCAGCAAATCGTATTATTTTTCTTCTCGTTTTATTCGAAATCTCGTGCAAAGAGCGTGTGATTATTGAAAGTGTATGGTGACTTAATTTGCCATTTTATATAGATGGTCCTTTCGAGATTTTTATTTGTAGTTATCAAGATGCATCGATAAGAAAAAAGCGTGCGTCGTTCTAATCGATGACTACGTGTGACAAGAAGCGTGTATAGCTATTTCACATAACGATATTCGTATGCGAGTGTAGCGAAAGATCAAAGAGAAAATTAAAGAAAAAGAAAATGTTTAGACTTATCTCGAGAGGTAACATCGGTTCTAGGCGATGCCCATTCTTGCTTTAAAAGGAATCATAAAAGAAGTAAAACAAACGTGTGTATGGGGTTTTCAGCGAGAATCAGATCTCGTGTACTTTTTCCTTTTGCAATTGTCGCTTTATTGTCGCTCTCATCGTCGAGAAGTAAATGTGTTCGAATATTTTGACAAGATTTTGAAATCACCTAGACAGGACTAAGAAAAGTGGCTGTTGGATTGTATCGTAATTATTTCAAGAAACAACCGAAGATGCTCGCCCCTTTCTCGTTTCAGCTTTCATTCTGCTTTATTATTAATCGTTATTTTACTTTTCACGACGAGCACCTTCGCGGCATATGTTACACGATCGATGGACTTAAGAGCATTTTTTTTTGCCGTAACACTTACGGAGAATAACCTCGAGACATGGTCTACAACACATAGGCGATGAGATTAAATTTAGGCACTGAGTTTTTGTTATTCGTTTTAACTTCCTTTTTCTTTCCATTCTTTTTTCCTTCAACTATGATCAATTCGTCGCATGACCTTTCCAATTCGATTAAAACGAGTACAAGGTATGTAATTGAGACTAGAATTAAACCTACGTAACGTAAGTCATCGAACGAGATTAACACTTTTAATTCTTCGTACAAATCAGTATCACAACGATGATTTCGTGATTAGATGAGTTTTGTTAAAATATAACGAAGAACGAGGTACGACGAGTATACCATGGCAAAACGGTCTAACTTAATTTCCTGTAAAACTCATTTAGTTTCCGGATTACGTAATAACGTTGGTATACAGAATGCAATCGACGTAGGTGATTAACAACATGTAGGTATTGTTTGTTTCATGATCATAGAAACACTATCGTCATTTATCTCGATGATTATGCGGCATGTATCTGAATTAACAGCTAGCTAGTAACACGAGTCTCTATGTATTTTACACATTTATTTTAGCACGGAGCGATTCCCCGTTTACAAATAGCAGAAATAATATTTCTATCGACATAAGCTTAATATTACGAGCTTAATACGCAGTGCTTCGAATTACTTGAACAACGGTATACTCTCGCTCCTTTCAGAACACTACCTTAAATCGTGGCACGTTAATCAGACTTCTGATTGCTGGCGCGAGCGCCGCGTTGATTGCCCATAAATCGACATTGTTTGAAAATAATCTCGATTTAAAAAAATATAATATCATCGTTGAATTAACTCGCACATTTTGCTGTTTAATTATCCTATTTTTTCAGAAGATAAATAATTATAGTTTGCTGAATTTTATCTGTTTACTGCTCGAGGCTATCCTTCTTTATACTATGAACGATACTATAATCAATGGTTTTTATATCTTTTGTATAGCGCAATTCAATCGAAACTATTCTATTTATCTGTGTTCTAACAAAAGCAACAGTAACTACTAAGCAAGTAACGAACGTAATAAAGAGAAAATGATTTCGGAGAAACAAAGAACTTACAGTCACGAAATTCTTGTGCACCCTACGAAGGCTACCTTTATTAAATATGTATCATACAGTGGCTCACGAAAGGATTCGAACGCTTACATATGCAAATTTGAATGGCCAAAATAACGTACATTGAAGTAATTTGCTTGGACAAGCAGATGTCAGTAGGAAGATGGAAGTCTTAAGATTATGTCAGTAAAATTTGAAAAGGATTCAACAACGTAGGTAGGAGTTACGATACGTTTATTAGAAACACGCACTGTAAGTGACTCAGAAAAGTATTTGAACGCTACATATATTATTAAATTATGTAATATTAATATTTTGTTGGATCATCTTTAGCAGCAATAGTATGTCTTAATCGACGTTCCATACTGTAAACCAATGATTTTGTAAAACTACACTCAACGGAGTTCCATATTTCTATAATTTTATCTTCCAATGCTTGCTTTGAGATTATCTGACATTTATTTCATATTTTTCCCATTTCAGCCCATAAATTTTCAATCGGATTTATGTCTGGACTTTGCGGTGGAGTAATTAACATGTATGGTGCGTTATATACGATCCATTCTGTCGCAACTCTAGCAGTATGCTTAGGATCATTATCTCGTTGGAAGTGGAAATCTTCCAATGATCCTAATTTACGGGCACTTTCTTTATGGTTATTCTTTACAATATTTAAATACTTATATTTATCAAGTATTCTATCAATAAATATCAAATTTCCGGTGCCACAGGCAGCCACGCACCTCCGCACCATGACCGATCCACCTCCGTGTTTCACCGTTTCATGTAAACGTGGAATTTCCAATTTCGTATTTGGTTTTCTCCGCGCATAATTTTGACCATTCGAGCCAAAAATGTTAAACTTTGACCCGTCCGAAAAGATGAGCTTGTCCCAAAAAGAATTATCTTTATTAACATAGGTTTTTGCAAAAGTCAATCTTTTTTTATGATTTACCGCATTAATATATGGTTTCTTTCACGGTACTCCGCCATGAAAATCATTGTTTCGTAAGATTCGTCGACATAATTCCCGGTGAACTTCTTTATCAAACATATTAGCTATCATACTTGCCAGTCGAGGAGCGGATGTAGTAGGATTTTTTTTAATTCGCGAATGATAACTTTCTCCTCTCTTCCAGTCAATTTCTTTGGTCGACTTGATCGAGCTTTGTTTGCAAGTGTTCCCTCGTTCTTTGACTCTTTTATGATACGATGTATCGTGGACTTGCTTCTGCTCGCAATTCCGGCGATCTCGTTATACGATTTGCCGTCCTCGTGTAATCGGAGTATCATTTCTCTTTCGCGCTTTTGTTTCAGACTTTTTGGTATTCGTTAATTAAATACTATCGTGCACACTTTTACGTTACTGTTACTGAAACGATATCCTAACATCGAGTGAACGTACCAATATTTTCATTTAGCAATGACGTTTACATTCGGTGCAAAGGAAGATGAAAAACTATCAACAGCGTTCGAATACACTTATAAGACACTTATCATGAATGTTTTCAAACATATTGAATCGTTTTCAAATTTTACTGACGCAATCTTGACACTTTCCCGTCACTATAGATACCAAATTGTTTTAACAAATTAGTTTAGTACACCTCATTTTATTAATTAAAATTTGTACATGTAAGCGTTCGAATACTTTCGTGAGCCACTGTAAATTATATAAAAATAAATGATAAATATAATGATAATAAAAGTTAGTGTTTTAAAAGTTACAAGAAAACAATGTATATATGCAGTATTATTATTTCAAACAGATTAAATAATATTTTATGGGAACTTTCTTTGGCTTCAAAGTATCTTGTAATTATTCCTCTTGTTATAAAATAGATCAATGACAATAAAATTTGGCAAAATTTCATTTTCATAAAAATATCGCTCTTATAAAGTGCATGAAAACTTTCATGACTAATACCAGCCTCTCAAAAGTAACAAGTAAACGTCTGATCTTATTTAGGTTACAGCCTAAATCTAAACTCAATATTTTTGCAAATTTTATGTTAAATTACTTGAAATTTTATATCATTTCACCTTTTTTTCCCAGTCAGCCATTATAAATCGACAGGGCAATCAACGGGATGGTCACGCCCGATGCAAATCCTTTTGTCGCGAAGGTCGAAGAGAAGAAGAAGAAGAAGAAGAAGAACAAGAAGAGAACGAAGGAATCCTCGAGGCACGTAGTGGGAGCCTTCAGGTGGCGTAGTAGATGTTGAGCGCGTACGGGAACTTACCTGCGTCACCGCTGCTGGAACTCTCGGTAAAGGACGGCGTGCCCTCTGTCCAGGTGGGCGTAGAGCCCTCGGCGCTGCCAGCGGGTGGTGTCCAGGTCAGACCCCCACCTCCTCGACTACTACCACCGCTTTCTACGCTCAACGAAGATTTCGTTTCCCTTCCGCCGCTTCCGCTTCCGCTACCGCTGCTTTCCAAGTGTACGTCGGATATGCTGAAATATTAATCGAGTATTTAATTGTTTTATGTTTAGTATCAAAAATTTCAAAATCATAAGTTCCATGTGAATTTTCAAACTAATAATGCATGATTACATGATTGCTATTATGAATAGTTCTATCGTAACAAATAAAACCGAGAAGAAATTTCGAGAAGATTATTCCGTGATGAAAATGACTTCAAGATGATTAAGGACAAAATGTCCGGGCACAAGATTGGCTATGAAACGAAAGGAGACGATTCTTTAAAATTTCCAACAGTGTATATTTTGCGAATAAGATAAAACGGTAGGAAGATCAGTGTGTCATTTTGATGCGTTAAAGCATTGACAACAGTTACGATTTTCATCGCTAAGTATAATTATCCACAAATTTTTCGTTTCGAAGGACAGTCATCCTTTATTTTTCTAATTTAATTTGATGTCAAGTTCCATAGGGAGTTTGCAAATTATTTTATTGACAATACAAACAATAAAATCGCTGTATCATCTGGAAGTATCTATGGTTGTTGCTGTCGTTTACAAGTGTTAAATATTTTATGTTTAATTTAATTCGATAAATACGATTTGATAGAATTTCTTGTGGAAATTATGGAAGAAAATAAAGGTTCGCTCACCTCACGGCATCGTGATAAGTCTTTGTGAGAGTGACATGGTGCACAACTTTGTTCTGCTTGGAGTGAGCACTGCTTAGACTGCTCGCTAAGATCGTGGTCGGTGCACCCTGTTGAAGTTGACCACCAGAAGCCAAGGTCTGGTCATTTGAGCGCACTGCATCGTCAAAGGGCGGGGGCGGGGTGGAACAAGTGGAAGGAAGGGTGCCACCTACAAAAAGCGCACTACAGTTAGCCCTAATGAACACGATATAATATGCTTGCTTTGTCGTTAAGGGTTCTAAGGACAGGGGAGAGTCGTTAGCGTGGAAAGACCGCCCTTCAAAGGCGAAAAAATAAATAATATTTCCAACAATTTTGAGCAAATCTTGCTAACCCGATATAATAAATATTTCGTACATTGTGCTCAAGCAAATAAATAAATACACCCGTGTTAATTATTAATATTGCATTTTATATTCACTTTTACACCGTGTAAAATACTAAGAATATAATAATCCACGATCAAAGTTTTGCGCGTTATTTTATCGGGTCAAAGAAACGGATGTGAACAATTGAAAATTATTTCTTTTTAACAGGAAACGATTGGGAAGGATTTGAATGCTACCTACTTGACGCTGTATTACCATCGATCACAGTAAGCAGTTGCTAAAAAAATAAAATTACGAGCATTTCTAACGTTTATTAAACAATACACGGTGCGAATGAGATTCCGTTGCATAAGCGTACTTTGAACATTTCTTAATTAAATTTAGGCTATTAAATTTGGCAGCAACATTGCTGTTCGAGTAAATAATCGTGACGTTAAAAATTAATAATCAATACTTCCTATTGAAGTCAGTTCGAATAAGCCATTCTAACTTGACGTAGTGGGACAACAGTTATACGTATATTGCAATTCTAAAGCTACATTTACTTGCGTGTCTACAGAGGTGCACAAACAGTAAACTACTTAGCCAACATGTCATACGGCAACTTGATATTTTGCTCGGAGAAGGGTATTTGCATCGTAAATAGCACACTCGTGTGAACGTCCCTTTATTGTGGTACAAGAGCACACCATACAAACACACCAATAAGATTCTGTCCTGTTTAGACAACCAAACGATGCACAACAGGACTGACAATTTTTAAATACACCTTTTAGATATAGACGTAATCTTATTTGTAATCTTTTTCCTGCAAACTTTCATTTTTTATCTTCACCCTTCGTAGGCAAAATAGATCGTTTATGGCCTGACTTCTTTAAACTAGGCTTTCAAAAAACAGAAAAAGATTCTGCAATATTTCTTAAAGTCTCTACTAAATTATACGATCAGCATTTAAATTAAAGGTTCGAAATGTTGTTCGGGAAAAATAGAAATACGTTTCGCGGGAATTCTTCGGTGAAATACCGATCTGTTGCCTAGGAAGGGTTAAACGTTCAAACAATCGTCGACTTTTAACACTAGAACTACCACGCCAAGCAAACCGACTGGTTTTACAATTTTATTTCAAAATTCCTACTTCGTGTTATATTTTTTGATGTAGTGACTTTCGCAACGATAACCAAAAGAATAATATAATGAATTTTATTTCGTTTTTTACGTATTCAAACTAAAAATAATTTTGTATCAAGGCTACTTATATAAATTATACGATCAGCATTTAAATTAAAGGTTCGAAATATTGTTCGGGAAAAATAGAAATACGTTTCGCGGGAATTCTTCGGTGAAATACTGATCTGTTGCCTAGGAAGGGTTAAACGTTCAAACAATCGTCGACTTTTAACACTAGAACTACCACGCCAATCAAACCGACTGGTTTTACAATTTTATTTTAAAATTCCTACTTCGTGTTATATTTTTTGATGTACTGACTTTCGCAACGATAATCAAAAGAATAATATAATGAATTTTATTTCGTTTTTTACGTATTCAAACTGAAAATAATTTTGTATCAAGGCTACTTATACCAATGCTAGTCAGAGTGTAAAAGGGTCCTGCAATCTGTTTATCGAACCCCAATTAACCAGTTTCCTCGTTTTCTACAACTTGCCACTCGTTTTTCAAATTTCTACCGCGTATCATTCGATATGATGATATCAGTCATCAGGAAAACCCCGGATCGATCGTTAGATGCTAACACTAGCAGTCAAAAATGACTGGTTCTACAATTTTATGAATGTGTCAAGCCTCGTTTAGGTCGATCATGGTCCCAGATGGATGAATAATACCAGAAATGTACTACGTAACATGGAATTGCTACTGTAAAAAAATAATAAATGGAAGAATATAAAAATATTCTATTATTACGTATTTTTTCAAGACCAGACATTTTGGCTGGTTTTGGTAGAAATAGCTTCGTGTTAACTATCGGTAGTTGCAGTGTTAATGTTATAACAGATAATCACAATAGCTATACCAAATTCTACAAATATTAAGTAGAATAAGATCGAAATATTTCAAAATATAATAATAACATTTAAAAATCTTTTCCGATTACGTCTTCATAAGTTACGTCTATTGTTGTCCTACCAACGGATAGAAGATCGCTACGCATGCAGGAATACAATATACTCGAATCGAGACCAGAAATAAACCAATTCTTACACGCACTACATTCTCAAACGTGGAACTTCTGCGTGCCGAGGACAGTCGGGCCCGACATTTCAAACGATACCTCGTCGACGCTATAAAATCGACGTCGATACGGCATCGAGCTCAGACTATACAATAGAACAGTAACGACAAAGTGCATCATCTAGTGGTAGAAAATACCTAAACATTAAAACTACTAACTCCTTCGTTCTCATAGAAGTAATAGTGGGAAAAATATTTTCTTGTTTCTGCATGAGTCTTTGATTAAACAGATCTATATCGTTACAAACTGACAGACGAGAGAGAGAGAGAGAGAAAGACAGAGAGTGTGTGTGTGTGTGATGAAAGATGAAAAAACAGAAAGAATAACTCAAGGTGTATTTGCGCATGCGGGAGAGAAAAGTTTTTTTTAGAATATGTTAATTGAGTAATACTCCTTCAGAGTATGTTTCTCATTTTCAGGTTCCAAATCGAAACTTCCTTTAATTCTTCGCATCATCGTGTTCCATGTTGTACATTTTTTAATACTTCAAATATCCTATTGATCCCTTAGATATTTTCATATTTTGGTCCCTTTACATCGATGAAAAATATGTTTAAGTTTAACATTAGCTTTTTCCTTGGTTACAAGGTTTCCTTTTGAGACTTTCTGTAGCTGTGTAAAAAGGAAGTATTAGGTATCAAAATGTTTGAAGGATACTCTTGAAACTCGCCTTTCGATTTATCACACTTGGTCAGAGATTTTAGAATATTAAAATTTTCATTTTTGCACTTTTTCAACTGTTCGTTATATCCGGCATTCGATCTCGATTTTTCATATATTTGATCATTTACTCGATCTACTTGAACTTTATTAGGTACTACAAATGTTTTACTATTTCTGGTATCAATTTTTCTCACATTCTCACACGAATAAACCATGTCAATATTCTTTAATTTTATCGGAACCTCTTCATCAACTTTCGTAACCAAAAAGCTTCTCGTATCGCTCTTAAGAACAACCTGGTTTTCTTTATTTTCCAACATTTTCACATCACTCGTCGACTTGTTCAAATTCCCATCATTCCCGTAATCAGGTTTCGAAGGCGAAGGCGCAGTTTCACCAGCGTCAATTTTCCTCTTCTTCTCAAAATATTCAAAATTATCATTCACCCTCGTTGCATCTCTAAAAGGTTGGATTTTTGGCGATGGTTCGGGAGCCAACTTCTTCCTTCTCTGAGCAGACTTTTCTCTGATCTTTCTCAACAATTTACTATCCCTCCTTCGATCCATGAGCCTCTGAACTTCGATCTTTTTCTCAGGATCCTCTTCTTGTTTACTTATCGTAGTATTCGATCTGTCCATCTTGGCAGCTTCGATTCTATCTTCCATCTTGCTTCTTTGCGCCATCGTCGTGATCGTCGTGATCGAGGATTCCAGTTCCTTCTGCTTCCTCTTCATTAGCTCGTAGTAGGTCTCCGAGTGCTTCTTATCCTTCCGCGACATTTTGTAGTTCGTTAGTTCTGGTCTAGACGCAGGGTTCAAGAAGTACGTGAACTTGGCCATGTGATCAGCCTTCGAGCTCGTGGTTCTCTTCTCTCCGCTATCTACAGAATCTTCGAGATTAGTTGAAATGTTTTTCTCTCTTCGCTTGAAGTTCCCTCTCTCTGGTCTGAAGGGATAAGGGCTGGTTCTAATCACGTACGAACCATCGACCTTCTCCACGCTCACGAATTCCTCCTCCTCTTCGTAAACATCCTCGGCCGGCCAACGATCATTCCAACGCACGGGCGTTTGTTCCTCGTGAATGCTTTGGAAGGCAGCTGCAGCCACGTCGGTCGTTCGATCGTGGAACATGAGACTGTCGTATCGCGGGGGTAGGTGTGCAGGAGTTGATGTACGCGCATGCAACACGTTGGTATCGACGGTGGTGGATACAGAAGTAGCTAACGTATCGGTAGCATTTTTATAATCGGAGTAATAGTTTGCGGTGTTCGAGGTGGCGGTGGTAGTGGTGGTACCAGCGGAGAACAGCAAAGAAGAGGTAGTACACGTAGCGGCAGAGTAGATAGTAGAAGTAGTAGTAGAAGTAGTGACGGCGGACGCAGCAGAAACGGTGGAAATGTAATCGGGTGTGGGAAGATGGTGCAGGATGCTCGAACTTTCATGCAAGCGGTATCTCGTGATTATGGCTGCTTCGTCACCTCGGCTGGATGTCATCGAGGACGTGGAGGTGGCTGTTCCAGGGCCACGGTGCTCCTCAGAGGACCTCGTGGTCCTCGATTGACCGGTACCTCTTGGAGGAACAGGGGGTGGAATCTTGCCGGAGGGTACCAGATTCGGATTCGGTGGACTGGCGGCGGTCCTGCCCTTCAGGACGGCTGGGTAGCTCGTGACCTTGGCCGCTGAGGTCGTTACCGGTGGCTCGTGATGAGAAAGACCTGGACCCGCGGCCAAGGTCAACGGAGGCGGACTCACCGGGCCCGCGGCGAAGTTCACGGGGGTGGAGGTGGCGATTGGCGCGGAACCGGTTGACATCACCGTGCTGGTCGTGCTGATCGCAGCGTCTGTCGGGGTTACTGTTTTCGTTGTGTCGTCCAGGATGGGCGGTTTCCAAGGTCGTACGATGGTGGCCGGAAACGGGTAGATCGAGTGCACGAGGGTTGCGTGTACAGCGACAACGGTGATCAAGTCGGGTAAAGAGACAGAGAGAGACAGAGAGATGGGGCAGACAGAAACAGAGAAGCTGGGTGAGTGAGAGGTCGCGTGGCGATACGAATCGTGCAACGTTGCTTCGACAAGTCGTTCGACCGAAAATCTTCGTATCGCGTGCGAGTTTTATATTCGCGGTGATTCATTTAAGTTTGATGGAAATGAAATGTCTTTCGACGAAAAGCATTTCAAGGTTCCTCTGGGCAACTCTAATTATACCTATTAGTGAATCGACGACGATTTAGGAGGTACGGGTTATAAGATTTCATAATTTTAAATAAAATAGGGTAATCATTATTTTGCAAAGGTAATTTATAATTTTGATAATTTGTAAGTCTCGCGCGACTTTGGAAACTTTAATTAACCCTATTAGCGCTATTGCGCAAGAGGGTTTGGATCGTTTAAAATTTCGAAGCAACGTGACATCGCTCGTTTAGAGAGAAAATATTAATATGTAAGTACGTAACAATAGAACAACGGATGGCTATCATTCGAGACTGCTTTATCAGTGATAGTGATTGATTCGATAATAATATCTCTTTCAATTTTATCACAAATATCCCTATTACGTGTATCTTGTTATTGTTATCTCACTTATTCTTTCACCGTACTAGATGTTACAGAAATGTCGAGGATTCTTCATTGGACGTTTAATCGACACAAGAGAGACAACGATAATAAACGGATATTAGGAAAATAAATGATCGTATGAGACTCACCAGCCTTCGTGGGTGACGTAGCATGCATTGTCGAAGTTCCGGTTGTCGGCACCGCTAAACCACCATACAACACCATGTACCATTACCGTATCACCATGTGTGCGACTCTTGATCGGACAGAGAAACTTCCACGTTTTTTTCTCTCTTTCGACATTTTCTACAAAGCCGCGTCCACGTTCTCATTGTTTTCATTGTTCGTGATCGTACAGAGACCATCTACGTTGATTTATTGCTCTTCGATTTCCAAAGTCTCTCTGTCCAGTCACGGATCGAAGATGTCCCGAAATAAAACAGGGATTCGAGCAAGGGACGTTCGAGGCAAAACAGAGAGGAATTCGATGGTCGGAATGCGCGCATTCGACTGACATTCACGATAGAAAGCTGTATAACGTACGTTATTTGCGTCTGCAGACAGAATCAAACGGATTTTGATGGGACGATTGACAGGCGAATAAAGCCATAAATTCTCGATATTTTCGATACGCAATAATTCACGATAGAGTTGAATTGTATTCTTTGATGTTCTTTTCTTTATTGTTGGCGATTTATTAAATTCCTCGATGTTATCGATTGTATCGGATTTACGAGATATTGTCACGCGATTTGGTTGCTTTATAGTTTGTTGGCGAGCTTAGAATGATCAAATCAATTGCGAAATGAGAATGAAATTCTAATAAAAAAATGTTTGTCTCGATGGGAACCATACTATTTCCCAGTTTTACTCATACGTGATCAAATTTAACCCTGCGGAGGTTGCGATCTAAAAACTACATGGAATATATAAAATATATTTAATTTTCTTAATGTAGATACGACATAATATCAAAAATATATATTATTGAAACAGACATTAGATTATTTCTGTTTATACATAGTATAAAATCAATAGGAATAAAGATATCTTAGTAGTTTAGTTTTTCTACGTTTTTCTTTAACCCTTATTTCCACAGTTTATACTCCACCACTCAACGCTCTTCGTCATCTTTTTTCTTTACTTCTCTGCTTTTTCCCCATATTTATCTTCCTCTCTGCTCGCCCTCTCATTCTCTATTTTTTTCATTCCTGCTTTCTTTCCTTTTCTCTACACCCCTCCCTTCTGTCGCACCATTTTTCCTTCTTCTTTAACTTCTCCCTTTATTTTTCTACCCACACAATTTTCCCCTCCCCCTCTCAGTTTCCCAGTCTTTGTACTTTCATCATTGTGGAAATACGTTGTAATACGTCGGATGAACCGCGATTTCCGCAGGGTTAATAGGATCGTAAAATAATGGTTTACCTACCAACACGAAATACGAACAGCCATACGTGATCAACACGTGAAAGCACGCGCGAGCAATCTTCGTAAAAGCGGCAGAATATCTTGTCAAAAGGAACGGCTGATAGAGGATGGCGGTTCAATGGCATTTCGTGGCGCCAACACTGACAGGGATCGTGGTGAATGTTTTGGACACAGGGAACATTGGTATGCCGGATCTAAGTTTATTGCACTGATCGCTGTGCCTGGCTACACATGTGAAATTCAGCGCAAAGCCAATAATAAAATCGTGGAAAATATTCGTTCGTATAACATTTGCGCGATTTTCGGACCAGATCCAATTACCCGACTATAATAATTGTAAAACGATTTTCTCCATGTTGCGATTACAACCAGCAAGTGGTATGTGTATTTCAAAAGTGACATTATCAAAATAATTCAGTCCTGTGTTAGAGAAACATGGGAAGAATAAGAGTGGAAAATTAGAAAAGTAATATTTCGTTTTATCGTTTAGCGTTTATTATTTGTTACGAGTTAAATAATTTCCTTGCAAGCTTGCAAATAATTCTCTGCTTTTTCTGAAGAACCTGTTGCGAGGTATATCGTTCTTAAAATACGCGTGCAAAGTGTTTCAAATAAAAAGAGAACGAATAATAAGAAAATACGATAAAAATGACGTAGCTGATTGAAATGGTCCGGAAATCGCGAAAGCTGCGGTCACGTGAGGCCACGTGAAGCTTACGAAACGAATTGGAAACAGATATTGGAAAAGACTGAATTTCTAGGAAATATAAATCATCAAACAAACTCACCGGTTGAATCGAAGTCGCCGTCCAAGGGCCTGAGAGGCCTGGTTATGCTTTTTCTCTTCGATGGGGAATGTTTCAACGCTGAAACACATATCGATATGTTGTTAATACCTTTGTAATCGACGTAGATGGAATCGATGTGCAGGATTAAGAACATCGATAATACTCATGGAAATCGGAACGATTAATTGGAAAAAAAGTCTCAGAACGGTGCCTATGTATCGTAAGGGGGATATCAAACGAGTTAATGCTACAAAAGCTGACGTCAGTACCGTAGCAAGTGTTAGCTTATGCGTGAAGCGTCGTACTTGTTTTGAAAAAGTTCTTCGCTGCGCTTCGTGTACGCTGTGTATGTCGCGAAACGCATTACGCACGTGCCATTGCGTTACGGACTTTCTATTTTCGCACCGTATTTACTGCAACACCGTATCGCAATTAACGTGCCTTGCATGGGGTTGTTCAGTATTATTAACCCATTTGCATCCAAGCGCGGATTAATCCGCGCGCTGCGACTGTCTTCTATCACCAAGCGCGGATTATTACGCGCGCTGCGACTGCTTTTTTTTTATTTCCAGTTTAATCTAAATAATTTTTTACTTTTTTTTCTGTGTTACAAAGAACGTAAGAGGCGACGTTTGCGAGGTAACATCGTCTACCAATGGTTTTGAACGTTCGAAGTACTTGGATGTGATTTACTGCACCTACGACCGACTGCCTGCGGTGATAGGGACCAGTCCTCTTAAGTAGGGTCATGATGCAAATGGGTTAAGTTCAGTTAAGTGTAGATCATATGTATGTATATATTTTCCTTTCTACTTATCTAATTTTCGGGAAAATTGTACCATTTTTCCACTAGGTTTCGAGATTAATCCTTTGTGGTCCTATCTCGACATTCTATTATATTTCATCCGATTCTTTTGAATTTTTTGGGACATCGTATTTATCATATAGAAGGTTTCCATTATGGAAATATACAATATTTCGATTTATTTATATTTTCAGATAATATTCTGTCAATGTGATATATAATTTTCTACTATGTTATATCATATTATAGTAATATCCACCGACAAGAAACATCAAAATTTGCTTCTTCATTATAGATAAGTAATTGGTAATTATTAAATATTAATTTAGTCTTAACACTAGAACTACCATGCCAGTCAAATTGATTGGTTTTACAATTTTATTTTAAAATTCCTACTTCGTGTTATATTTTTTGATGTAATGACTTTCGTAACGATAATTAAAAGAATAATATGAGTTTTATTTTGTTTTTTATTTAATCAAACCGAAAATAATTTTGTATCAAGGCTACTTACACCAATACTAGTAAAAATGACTGGGACTTGTCAAAGTGTAAAAGGATCCTACAATCTGTTTATCGAACCCCAATTAATCAGTTTTCTCATATTCTACAACTTGCCACGCGTTTTTTAAATTTCTACCGCGTATCATTCCGTATGATGATATGAGTCATCAGGAAAATTCCCGATCGATCGCCAGATGCTAATACTAGAAATACCACACCAGTGGAAATGACTGGTGTCAACCCTCGTTTAGGGAATTCCTTCTTTAAGAAAGTAATAAATTAATAAATATACAAATATTCTATTATTAAATATTTTTTAAAGACCAGTCATTTTGGCTGGTCTTGGTGTTACGTTCTATTTAGTCGCCGACGAGAAGATAGCGTCAACTGACGTTTAATGCGACTGGCAATAAGCTCCACTTTCGGCTAACTTGCTATGTGGCACGGGAGAGGATTAAAGTTGTTCGAAAGTAAATTAACAATATGTAATGATTTATTCAAATCTTACTCGATTTCGATATTGGCAATTGACTGACGGATATGGAATTCTTCGGTTGACAAATGATGATTCTTCGATAGACAAAATGATAACTGACTGTTCGATAGACGAACGTAATTAATTTACTCGATAACCGAACGGTAAATATTCTCATGCTGACTTCTCTGAGTCGCTGCATTATTATCCGTCGGAGATGAGAAAACGTCGGGGTTTTTCTTTTGAAAATGTTTGGGAAGATCCCCAACGTTTGTTCAACTGTCGACTTTGTTTAAAATTTAAATTGTCTTAATATCGTTATAAAAACATAGTTAGATGAGTTTTCGCAAGATATAGCTTTTAGCAGCTTCAACTGCCTTTCACTTCAAACGTTTTAAATTACCTTGGTTCAAGAGAATTTATGAATTTTACTTTCGCGTTACTTGATAGCGCGGGTCGCGGGACGCGACACTTGGTAGAAATAGCTTCGTGTTAACTATCGGTAGTAGTTCTAGTGTTAATTACACTACCAATAACTAAAATATAAAACTACATCCAAATTACCAACAGGTTTTTAAATATGTTATAATAAAATGTCGAATATTACACATACCACAAACTATCTAATTTTTCTTTAATTAAAAATTCCAATTTACTTGCTATCAACACCCATGTAAAGTGAATCTCGCTACAGCACTGTTTGTCACGGCTAAGTCTAATAAACTCTTTCTCCACAACGTCTGGAGCTACGCTTCTTTGATCTCTCTACGTTATCGGACAGGGGTAGGCACAAACGAAACTACTACTGCAAAACGAGGAATTACCCTCGTCTGTTTATCTAATCTCCTCGCCAATGTCTACGACATATCGATAGTCAAGCTGACACAACACCGAAAGCTTTTCTATTATTTTTCCCTCTTACTATCGATCTGACCGATCTAAAAGCGAGAGAGCCTTTTAGTTTTTCTATAATCTTCAGAGAGTTAGAGTTACGTGTGTGTCACTTGTGCTACACGCTACATTTTCTTTGTTGCACATGTCTCTGTATGTACATACAATAGCGGACAGAGAAAAGTTTAAAGTTGCTAAATATGCTTATATTAAGGGGGGAAGGAATAAGGTTAATTCGTAGAAAAAAAGGCATGTTTTTGTGAATTTTTTGTGACGACACAGTTAAAATCTCTTTATTAAAACCAATAGTACATTAAAGTATGACATGGGAAGAATATTGTGTAAAATTTTCACGAAGAAATATTAAAAAATACGGCAATGGCAACAATTATTCGGACGCGTCTCGGAAAAACAGTAGAGTCGCGGTGCCCCTCGTAACTTGGTGCTGGATCATCCGAAATCAAAGAATCAAAGTTCATTCGTTAGATAATAGTTTTCCCCAGGTAACGCTGGGGTGATTTTTCGAAATTTCAATTTTTCACTTTTTTGGAACACTCTGAAAGGGAAGACGCGATTTTTTCCTTTTTTTTTCATTCAAAGTGTTCCAAAAAAGTGAAAAATTGAAATTTCGAAAAACCCTCCCAGCGTTACCTGGGGAAAACTATTATCTAACGAATGAACTTTGATTTTTAGACTTCTAATGATCCAGAACCAAGTTATGAGGGGCACCGCGATTCTACTTTTTTTCCGAGACACGTCCGAATAATTGCTGCCATTGCCGTATTTTTGAATATTTCTTCGTGAAAATTTTATACAATATTCTTCCCATGTCATACTTTAATATACTATTGGTTTTAATAAAGAGATTTTAACTGTGTCGTCACAAAAAATTCACAAAAACATGCCTTTTTTTCTACGAATTAACCTTAGCCCCCCCTTAATGACTTTCCTATTAAATATTTTTTACTATTGTATGTTGCTGACCATTACCTGTTCTTGTCAAATACGATTTTCTTTTGTAAAATTATAATAATTTTCATACCATTTAACTATTGTTTGTCCGTTACTATATGTGTGCATATATATACATATATATACGTACATGGACACAGTGACGACGTATCGTGGCGAACAGACGTTCACAAATGTTCGATCGATCGCGATCGGTGAACATTTCTAATCGCTAGAACACGCGTGACCACGGCTTCTATTGGTTTCTATCAGACTGTATCGCTGTATACGTTGTGTTCAGGTCTGATTAGAATGCGGACAACAAAGTTAACTAGAACGAGCCCGCGAATCTCGACAATGTGCTACGAATCTCTGGGAAATTATTCTCATGTACGTGAGGGAAACGAACGGCGGAGCTAAGGCACGCAATCAGACGTTCTTTTCTTTTCTTGAACATCGTTGAAGAATTTTCTCAAACGGTTTCAATTGGACTATAGAAATAGTGTTCGTGCTATTACTTCTCAACGTTTTTCTCCTGTGTAATTGATAAATTCATGAGAAACGTAGAAAGGGATAAAATTTTGGTATAAATATTATTATATAAATTGCACATAGTACTATTTCTTATACGTAATATGATGGTCTAAATACATTTTTTGAAATTTCTGATGGTTTTGTCATGGCACAAGCTACGATTAAATCGCTATAATTTTTCTTTCATCCTATGAAACAGGTTGTTGATAATTATTGAAGTAATAATATTCCATGCATTAGGGTCCCTTGCTGTTTGTTATGCCTTTTATGTTCAAAACAATAGAAATTTGTTAGCCGATAAATGTATCATAAAATCGCTATTTCAGCGATCTCAAGTTCTAACCACTTTCATATAACATACGAAGAATTCTATGTAACTAGTCATAGTCTTATCATTGTGACTTGAAAAAAAAATTCAATCCATTCTATATTACTTATCATTAGAAATACTAAATTGCATTTTGTCCTCTTCTACTTTCTCTCGTAGATTTATCACTCATAAGAAAAACCATAAATACGTAATACTGTGAACACTCGGTGTAACTGTGTAATTTTGTGATTGCAGCAAAAGTAAGCGAATAAAGGTGCACTCAACACCGTCGTTCTGCTTTTCACAACTCGCATACGTAGTTTGAGAGTATGTTTCGATATTGGGTTTAAATTCGTGGTTATCATAGCTAAAAACGGGCTGATGTGTGAGTATGCGAATATATATATATATATAGTGTGTGGATTATGTTGTAGACAAAAGTGTTCCTAACGAAAACTCGATCGCGATTATAAATGGGATCGGATAGTGGTTCCTTAGATGCTTTTCGAGAGGAGAGTGACCTAGATTCTGACGGAGAAAAAGGGTCATTGATCGAGAGTTGGGTGATTACTTGGTGTACTTGAAAAATTGTGAACGTGTCGAAGCTTAAAAAAGAAGGACGGAAAGAGAAAAGTGTGAGAAAGTGATAACAAGAAAGGGAGAGAATTCGAACCAGGCACGCAGATCTCACGATGCAAAAAGCAATAGAGAAAATCAGAACGAGGGCGGAAAACTCGATCAAATTTTTTCTACGACTTCTGCACTCCTTTCTTTTGCTAATTATACATTATTGAAACATTAAGTATGTATACAAATATATATATATAAATTATGAATTTATTTTTCAAGCGTGAAATATGCTTTTCTCGATATAATCAGCAAAGATGTTCGGAGTACATTTTACATATCCAATTATATAAATTCTCTAAAATTACATTTGCAATATCAAAGGTATATACATGTGTTCAATATAGTGTTGGAAAGTTCGATTAGATATAAAAGAGAAAGACAATCAAAGAAGCGTTGCAAAGATGAATTCTTCGAGTGTAAATTTTCTATTTGGAAAAGAGTGTCTAGTTATGAAAGAAAAAAGTGACGGTGAGTATCGAACACTGGCAAGATACAAAGAGAAATTAGAAATAAAGTAAGAAGGAAAAGAAAACTCAAAAAGAAGACTCCAAATCCACGAACATTAAGCATATCACAGAAGATTAACGTTATATACAATATTCGAGGGAAACAGATTGCAGTTACACGCAATTCCATTTGAATGTAATCGTTTTAAAGTTAAGATTGGATAAAAAAAAAAGAAAAATAATAAATGGTTGCAAAGGAAGCATTTTACATTTACGATCTTTCTTACTTACAAGTAAATATGTGTAACATCTTAAATCTACGATTCGCAAATGCTAAAAAAAGATTGGTTTCACATGCCAGACAATAGATACAGGTAGATCTAGGAAAAACCAGTACTCTGAAAGTTCTACGTATCTGTGGCTATTTGAATTTCAATATAGAAAAACTCACTTTGAGCAAAGACTGTATTTGCGAAAAAAGAGAAAAGCGCCTAAATTAGTTGAAACTCGATCGGATACAAATAGAAAGAATATCGATAGTTCAGTAAGTATATAGAAGAAAGAAATATAAAAATAAAACACAGACCAAAGGTAAAATCGATTAAAAAAAGAAAAAAACCAGCAATACGACGATAGAAAAATATCGTGGAGCAATTTAAGGGACTCGAAGGAACAACAAACCAGATCGACACCAGAAAGAGAGAGACAAAAATGTGTACGCATACAAGCATATATAAACGATCGACGTTAATTTATTTAAGAGAGAGAGAGAGACACACAAAAAAGAAAAAAGTTAAAAAAGACGGAGAGTTAAGAGAGAATAAAAAAAAAAAAACACAACTATACGTACAACTATATAAAAATGGACAGACAGATGGACGAACAGACAGACAAAGTTACCTATGTAGCTGGTGACGAGGTTACGGAATTTGCGATGATTCCCCTTAATCTCAGGCAGGTCCACTTTTGGTATTCGATTTTCGAGTTTCGATCGGTAGCAGGTCAGATCAGGTCATTGGGGGTTGACACGAAAAGAAGTGCACGGGACACAAAAACATCAACATTTAGCTAACTCCGTACTTAAACATCTTTTATATATACCGGAATTATTAAAACGATCGATAGATCACAGGGACTGTCGAGAATCAAAGTAGCAACATAAAGGAAAGCGTAGTTTACGGTCTTGCCTCGAATTAGAATCGTAGATCAGAGAGAGAAAGAGAGAGAGAGAGGAGAGACAAAGAGACAGAGAGGAGAATGCGACGATAAAAGAGTATCATTCATGATCTTGTAAATTAAATGATTAAACAAATAAATACAGTGTATCGTTTATCTTGAGTTCATTTACATTTCAACGATTGGACATTCTCATCTCGATGGAAGCTTGATTATTCGAACGTGTAAATACATTTCTTTGATCTTATACATACGTTCTTTTTACTTGTGAAACTTTAATTTATAAAATGGTGATCCGAATATCAATTGTATGGTAAGAAAACGATTTGTTTTTTATTTGAAACAGCGGCTCGTTAGTCCCACTAACGCGTTTCTCAGGGAATAACTTTCTGTTTGTAGCGTGAGTTCACGGATCTTAAACATTGATTAACTAATTCGAAAGATGTTAACTCAAATTTGATTGACTTTTAATTCAGCTATAATATCTCACGTTATGTTCACATTAAACGTGATTTTTTAATCACCTCATTTAATAATGGTTATATAATAATGGTGTCGTAACAAATAGATCGCGTAATACAAACAAATCCCGCGTTTTCGTTCGAATAATCCGCATTGCTGCGCGAGATATTTATTTGTAACGTAAATAAATTGGTCATTTCGATCGAACGAAAGATCTGAAAAAAAAAAACAAAAACAAAGGGATGGAAGAATATTTTTATAATATCGAAAAGATGATGGAGGTAAGGGGGATCGATAGAAAATCGTCTCGTTGATCTTTTGGTTCTTTCATGAATTCCGTACTTTAGTAGGTGATCGCATCGCAAAGTACACGTGGTAAACAGATGGCGATTAAAACCCAAACGTATATACGTTTAAACACAAACAACAAACACATCGCATGATATGCTATTTAAGACAGTACATAAAGTGTCACGCGACGGTATAGTGCAGAAAATAAAATCTTATAGATGAGCCCATGACTACGATGAAGGAAAGGTGAAGAGTTATAATGGATGACGAGATAGTGTATGACAATAGTATAGGTTGCAATAAAGCGGTAATATAGCGGTGATGGTAATGGTAAATAGTAATGGGAATATTATTCGATAAAATAAATATCAGTAGGAAAAGAAAAAGTATGTATAAAAGCAGAATGATAAATACGTACGGGTAGGCTTTATAAATGAAATGAAGTTGTAAACAGCGAAAATGTTTATTGCAAAATATATAAATATGTACATTGGTGTCCACGTTGAGCCGATAGCTGAATATTTTCACAATAAAAAAGAACGTGTATCTACTTCTACCATTTAATTCTCTCTCACATTCTCTCTCGTGTACTCTCTCTCTCTCTCTCTCTCTCTCTGATACATCCATACCGTACTAACTAGCTTTGCCAAAATATACTCGACTATACACGTCGTAAAGGATTTTTTTAAACTTTACAATGGATCGCACAAAATTATTTCATATTGTATAACTGTCAGTGATACTTAAAAATGATTACGGTGAATATGTATATAAAAGATTTATAATCTTTCTTCTTTGGAACTGTATATCATTAACAAATTTCGCAATTATTAATATTATACGATTTTTATATTTATTATTATATAGATTATTATAAGAATTTTGTGCCATCTATGACATTATTTTGATAGCAGGCTTCAGCAAGTCGTCAGTGATTGCTCTCTCGCGTGTTCGTAAAATAGAAACCTCTGTAATCCCGACCCATTTACTATTTTGTACGCTACTAGGAACACGTGGAAACAGTTTTACAAAACTTTGGCACGTTCGTACGATAACGATTAAGGAACTTCGACGATGGGAAAACTTGACTGAAAATCACTCGATACACGTAGGGCATGTGTCGTTAAAAATTCTATTCGTATGGGACGGTTACGTTCCAGAGACAGAAATGTTACGGAATTGTCTTTACAATGATGCGCTTCCCATAAAAAACTTATGTTTTATTATCGATTTGTCTTTTCTTTTATCTATATACGATTCGATTGTAATCGCTACTAGTGTTTCTCGAGATGCTTCGATAATCTACGTGCGTTACTTAGCAAAATTTTGCTCGACATTAGCGGAATTACTAGCAACAAAATACTCAGCTACGTGTGTGGACACCAGTGGATTGATTACTTTATTATACTCGTGAAATGGCATTTTTACTAAACATCTCAAGATAAAAAATGATTGTTTCCAAAACGAAATGCGAAGTGAATAATGAGATCGAATGTTAAAACGAGCAAAATAATGAAAAACGAATTGAAAGAACGTTATGAAATTGAACGAAATTAAAAAAATATTAAGAAACATGTGTGCCGTGTTAGCAATTAGTTACACCACAATACAAAACCCAAAAGTGACCAACTGACATTCAATAAACCCAGGATATTTGATCGATAGCGTTGCTTTATCAAGGAGATGCAGGTATCCGAAAAATCGACGTCGAGGCTGCCAACTATATTCTCCGAACATTAATTAATATTGTCGCATATATACTATACGTACACATAAAACACAATTTCATTTTAAAAACTTTCCTAAAATTCGATATGAGACGCAGTCAAATGCGTACATAGTTTTCGGATATCCGCACGGGACTTATCGCATTCTCTGCAGTCACTTAATTACCTTAAGTCACTATTACGATTATTAGAATCTTTTTGGACGGCTAAATTTGTCTGTGATAAATAGTATGATAGAAAGAAATTGATATTCTCGCTTCGAATAGCTCTTTTCTTTTCTCAGTAGATAAATAAATGGAAAATAAATCGAAAAATAAAAATAATGGAATGATATGTGTGAATGGAATCGATGGAATTGAAAATTTACATAATCGAATGATCCGCTGATAATACGATTCGATAGTGAAAACTTATCATGCATTACGAACAAATAAAATAATGTTTCACTGAATCGAATAAATAAATTTAAACGTTCAGTGATAGCGCTTATATAATAAGAAAGCTAAAAAATATATATAGTTATACGTAACTCTAGCTTATGGCTTACGGTTCTATACAAATTGGAATCTTAAACAAGATTATTACATCGCTACTTAATTGTAAATGGCAGAATTATGCACGTAAATATATAAGTATCATATATTTTTGAGCGTTTTACCCTTAGAAATTTAATTTTTCCGAACTCCCGTTCACCCCCGTTTACCTATCCATACATTTAAAATATGTTTCAAAGATTTTTTCATTTTTTTTTTCATTTTTTTTTTATAAAAAGTACTATGCGATAACATTGTATTGTTTATAATGTAGTTGAATCACAGTAATTGATGCTATTACTATAAACAGAAAAATTCAATTAATCACGTTCAGCTGGTGATAAAAAATACTTGTCGTTATAATTTCTACTTAAAGCTTAACATTTTTCTTGTACTTAACGCTTTATACGATATATAGCTAAATCGATTTGACGAGATACTACGAGAAACGTCGGTCAATATTAACGAACCCAAAAATATAACGGTAAGTAACTCATTAAAAAAATTGCTTACAAATTAAGAATGAGCCTTGTTCAGTGTTAACATTGAGGTCAAATTTGTTAGAAGAGGCTGATTAGGATGGTACTTACGTGATGGTATTTTCTTGAATACTGTCTTCGCCATGAAATCTTGGAAACGTTGCGCGTAAAAACCTGGCCGATGTACAGACACAGTATCCTGCAAACAAAGATAATTCACATTTTTTTAAATATATACAAAACATATGTACAAATATATACAAATGAATGACAATATAGTAAGTTTATTTATAAACAATCATAGAAAGATCGATCATCGTAGGAAAAATAAGGGACGTCTATAGAACTTACACCATCGTGTATCATCGACTTCCAAGTATGTTCTAATTTTTTCTTAAGCCTGTAACTTTGCAAAATGTCAATAATACCAAGGAAAAGTAGAAGGCGTTCGCCGCGGGCATTACGAGCAGGAATTCCACCTGGACTGCTAGGAATACGAACATAATTAAAATCACGTTACTAGAGCACTCGTTTTGTATACAATTGTCGTGCGAGGAAATGAAAACATGATACTCACGGTACATCGTCCTCCTCGTCTATCGGCTCGCTTTCAGCCTGAATACTCTCCATAGCGGTACTGTGCGCAACCAACCTTTGTCGATTTATGCTTCGTGATCGGTTCAGAGCGCTGGCTCCTATTCTGTCCTCTCGTTCCCGTTCTTTGTCTGCTTGAGTAAGTGCTGTACTCTCACCTCCCACTTCGCCGACTTCTTCCTCCGCACTCGCTGATAATCTCTGCTCCTGCTATGACAGAAAAAATTGTGCTTTATATCTTTGATAACGAGCAATAATATCTTCGTATCACTTCTATTATATCTACCGCTTTTTCTCTTGCAGCCTGGTCGAGGTTATGAAGACCAACGAGTAAAGAGTAATCCATGATTTTAAAGCTTTCCAACACCCGACAATCTCTTTGAATAGTTTTAACCAGAGCGCTATACGTGTCCGCCTCCAAAAAGATCCCTTCTGGATGGTGTTCCATGAAATCTAAATCTTTGTATGTCGGAGAAGATTTAGATCTTTCTGATTTCGATGCCTACAAATCACAGGAATGTTTCATTAAATTCGTTGGAAAACTGTTCGCAAAGCCGATATAAATATTTCAAAGTTATGAACCTTTCTTTTGTATGTCGATCCTTTTAAGTCATACTTTTGATGCAATTTCACCGACGAGGGCAGAAGATTATTCATAGCGACTAATCTAACATTTTTACTATTACACCGATAGCAATATAATCCGAAGAACTTTGGCAATAATGTCCTTGGATTTTGATTTAGATTCTACAAATAAAAATTGTCTCTTCAATGATAATCTTTGATACAAAGTTACATTATATTTAAAAAGATATTCCAACTCACCATATAATATCCTGGAAGAAGCGTTTGTAAAAATTCTCCTTCTTTGTGTTGTACAGTCTTTATGATGAACTCGTCATCATCTGTTAGGTAAAAGATACTTCCACTAGCGCCGGGGTTTGATAATTCGCGTAACGGAGCGCTACACATCGACATCTGAATATTCAAATGGTGTCGTTAGATGTACGCTAATTAGCAAACAAATAAGACGATGACCGTTTACGGGCAGAAACATACGGAATTTGAAATCTATTGTATTCTTTCTTAATTCATTTACGATAACAAAAGAAAATAACACAAATATACGTAGACCAGAATTTATATTTACCAAAAAGTCATCCGGTTGAATGCCAAAAAGATCCCGAAAGTAACGAAATGCAATAGGTGCGTAATTTTTGAACTTAAACTCCGAAAAATGATGAGCTGGAGTGTGATTGGATCCCTCGCTCGGGAAGTTCGTCGTTTCTACGGTCATGAAATCTTGCATCAATAAATCACGCTCTGGTTTACTAGCCAAACCACCGACTGCATGTTGGATGCCTAGCTGGATGGAACCCATGATTTGTGTCGTTTGGATCTACACAGTGAATGAAACACAATAATAAAACCTAGCTTAATTTGACCCTGAGTTTAATGTATTTTTAGACTAATAATAATTTTTCATTTTTGTTGTTATTCATCAAGTTCATGTTCCAAGGTAATGTGCTATTATTATTAACCTTGGCATTTATCTCTTTTCTTATTGTTATCATTTTAACAATAAGTCGTTCAATGGGATTTGTCTATTTATCCTGCTTCCTTATTTTATCAGACTATTTACAAAACGATAAAACACGATATTTCTGTATTTCTTCAAAATACCTTTTTGTACGTGATTTCACCTCCCACTCCAACTCTCCTGTGGCCGATCTTTCTCTCTCGCTCCGATTTGTTCCTCGACACCCCCACAGGGGTCTTGGGGCCCGTGGTGCCATGTTGGTTTACCGAGCTCTGTAAAAAAAAAAAAAAAAGAACACGTCATTCTATCCTAACACTACAAACGCTTACAAACGATACTAATCTACAAATTACGAAAAAAAAATTCTACTCGCCTGTATTTAATCACGGAACTAGATGTTAAGATATACTAAAATTAGTGAATAATAAATTAGTAAACGAAAGCTGAAGATATCGATGTAAATGGTTAACCTCAAAAACAAGGTAGCGCGGGAAAATTACTTTACTCGCGTTCACTTTGCCCTCCATAACATCTCAACGCTCGAAGATTCTTTATTTTATGTTTTTCTTAAGTTTGTTAAATGGTAGCGTGCTCCAATGTCGCGTCGAATGTTCACTGTTCATCGTGGCACGAGAAGAAGCACCGAAGAAGAAATACACGGGCATGCGTCATCCGAATGAATAATTACACAACTATTCTTGTCTCTAAAGACCGGTGGTACACATAATACATCTCGTCGCAAGATGAATTCAACCATCTTATTGAAAACGTTGCTATTTTGAATCAATGATTTCAATTGTCGGAACGTTCCCGCGCGTTTTTTCCCAGAAAATCTCGGCGAACGTTATAATGGATGATAATACTCGATAAAACAACGATATAATCGATCTGAGAACCAGCGAGTATCTGTCTCGTTTATCGACCATAGTCGCGATACACATCGAAGATATATCGATTACACGTGCTGGCGCGAATATAGAATCTTCGATCTTGACAATCGAAATGTCGATCGTGAATGAAACAGATGATGAATGGCTGTATGGGTTGTATAATCGAGAAGAATCGAGGCGTTCTGTATCGATCGATTGTTCAGAGATGACACGAGACGCGGCAAAATTGACATGTTGAATGAAATGATGCATTCAAATGAAATAAACATGTGAAAATATAGAAGCAGCAGAGAGATAGCGAGTATTTTTCTTACATAATGTTCACCTGTGCATCTGTGAAGCATAGTTCCGTGTTTGAGAACGTTACTATGTTACCGGGCGCTGATTCTTTTTTTGCTTGAAAATAAATTGCACGGGATTCAAGCGTTTAAACATGCACGCGCGTTACATGATTAAGGAGCGCGTTGCTTTATATAACGTTCTATTACATTTATTGCTTGTTATATTATAACACCAGTTTTAAACGAATATTGTTCTCTTTACTTAAAATGCCCTATATTTATCATTTCGAAACTACAGAAAACTGATCTATTATTGTTTTTATGTCATCTTTGTTTTAAATTACTTCGCAAGAGCCTGTATAATATAATTTTACTTTAGAGGTATAAGGAAATTCCACATACTTCAATATATACATAAACTACACACACACACACACACGCACACAGGTTAAAGTGATTAACTCGACTTGTCGAAATCTTTGAAATTTTAGTAGCAAAGTACTTGATTCACGTTTATCTTATATAATTTCATCAATATTCTTTACTTTCTGCTTTGTGCAGTTAATCGATTTAGCAAACGTGTGGTTCGTATCTTGAAAAATGAAAGAATGATATATAAAATTAAGGAGGGCAGTATATGTAGAAGGATTTTATATCATGCAAATTTTCATATCTCGTATATATGACCTGCACTATGAATTGTAAACAAGAATTTTTAATAATTTAATCGTTGTTAAATTTATAAATAAATAAATGATTAGAACGCAATGATGATAGTCGCCACGAGAATTTTGATAGCGATGCCTACGTAAAAGTGTTTATTACTTATCTCCTGCTTTCGTTCATCGTATACCGAGTTAGAGCATGCAAGTGTCAATGTTAATATCTACAGAACGCGCGTGGAACAAAAATTTGTTCACGGGTAGTACACCGTATCGAAAAATAAGGCGAGATTTGTACGTTTTTTTACTTACCTCAAATGTTGTCACCTTATCCCCTGTAGATTTACCTGTAACAGATCGAAAACAACATGTTTGTTACAGGAAATAAGGTCACGTAACAGTCGACTCTCGACGTGCACACCGTAATATATATATATATATATATGTACACATATTACGTTGGCGTCGGAACGAACGAAAGTCCCGTTTCTAATGTGAGTAATATCGGAGGAACCATGCATGTAAAGAAAGAAAGATCGCACGCTTAAAATGACCAGCCGAGTCAATCGCGTGTATTCCGGGAAAGAAGCGAGAAAGTGGAACGTTAACCGAGTTCAAAAACGAAAGTCGTGCACACGGTGATTGCGACGCGGATTCACTATTGACATATGTAAGTCTTGGTACCGTTGCTCCCGTTACCACTAAATTTCAGCCCCTGTACAAGGCTTCGCAAGGTAGATTCATTCAACTTTTTTCTGTTTGAGAACTCAGTTTTCCACGTACAACTTTCATTCATACTCGGACCGATGTTATTTTCGTGAAAGTTCATTCGGTAGTCGTCTTCTTTGTGTTTGTAACGCGATAGCGGGAGGAAAAATTAGTCGTACTTTCAAGGCGTTTTTAGGATGATTCATAAAAAAAAAATTTGAAGAGAAGTATGTCTGACGGATAAGTACGATTTTTAGAAGCCCGGTGCCACTATACGGTACGACTGGTGACACCCATCAGCTGTCAAATAACGAACTGGATTAAGCACAGTGTAGCCCTGAAAGAGCATACTGGGTTGTCCGGTTGGCGACTTAACAAAGGACGGAACGTAGTGCGGGCATGCGGAAGCGAAACGAAAATCCGATCGGGTAAAATCGATCGATCACGCCTATCTCGTCACGTCTCGAGGCGCAAATGCCCCGCACACCGCGAGAAACGATACCCGTTGTTATAGGCGTTTGAAATCGCGTTGCTTTTATAGGTTAAGTCGTGACACTTGTACGAGAACCAACAAAGAACTTTTAACGTGGATAAAGGGCTACTCACTGTCCTCGTCCGCGTACTGTTCCGGCCTGAGATGATCCTCTGTGGCCTGTGCCGGGCCAGAGAAGCTTGTCTCGACCACTTCGATCACGTCCACATTGTCGCCTGAAGCCATTTTGTACGTACGTGCCTTCTTTCAATCGACCGAGCGCACTGACTCACGTACGACGACGACGATCTTCCTGACAGTTTCGCGAAGGCGCCTCCTCTGTCGTCGCTTTACATGGCAGCATCTTTCGAGTTCGAGAAACACGGCACGTTCAAGCCGACATATACGTAACGCGCACTCGCTCACAAAACATTTTTACGTTTCATTCGCGTGTCGATCGTTTCACTACGGTGGAGAAAAAAATGTCAATGATAGACGGCCTCAAAGGCTCTCCAGCTCCGGGCTGAGAACACCCACGAACCTCGGAGCACCTCCGGCCTCCCTGCTCTTCGTCTATTGACCGGACGCCATCTTGCCCAGATTTCATCGCCATCTAGTGGAAATACTTGCAAGCTACACGTACGAGATGTCTTTATCGTAATCGCGTGTGTTTTAATGACTTATAGTGTACATATCTTTGTATATGTATGTAAAGTGTTATCAATTTGGCAAGTTGAAGAAAATCAAGTGAATAAATTAGCGAATGATCGCTAAGAATAAAAATTCTGTTTATAACACGTTCTCGTTTTACACATTTACCTACGGTAGATCTTTCGCTGTTCGAAGAAGTGTTATTTCAGTGAAAAATCCTGAATAAGATTCGATGACCATATCGAGCTAGAAATAGAAATTGTCTCATGAGAGATAAAATAAAAGATAAATATAAGTAATTAGTGACAAATAATAAGTCTAACGTTGTGCAAGTAAAGGTGAAAATCTGTATCTACATATCTTCCATCAATGAACACGTGTGTCATTAAACGACACTAGAATTACGATAAAATTGTTACGTATACGAGATTAAAATTACATTACATTATATGCAGCATCATGCATGACACGCAATTTATATCGATCTATAATGAACCATAATTTTTTTATATTTTATGTTGCGATTTGGAAACCACGCAACATTCTATTTTCATTTCTATTTACAAATAGAAAGTCCCTATATTTGTGCTTCTAAATTAATAACACTGAATATAGCGATAGATAGTAACGATATCGATCTCGAAATTGATTGCGATTTGTATTTGGTCACGCGACGAAGTGGTAAATTCTCAGTTGCCGTAAAAGCGATTTCTCATTTCTTTAATTACCATTGATTGTTAACATCAAACACAGCAATGTTTGTAAAAGTAAGAACTTTAATTTTTTGTAAATAAACTGCACACATTTTTATATACTGGGTATCATTCTTATAAATTCCAGTCATATCATGGTTACATTTAAGTGGTCTCCCAACAAGATTCAAATGCAACGAATGATCCTCTTGACCGTCATTGGTATGATTTCATACGGAATATTGAAGAGTCACATGAAATACGAAAAAGAGGTAACCACATCATTTCGAATCATATAAAATTACAGTCCCTGGTCATCGAATTAGAACCATATGCACTTTTCTAACTGTAATATGTCATATATATACACACACTTACACAAATTGTTTTTCATTGTCCAAATTATTACTACATATCTACACGATTACGAATATTTTATTTTATTTCATTTATAATTACACCATGTCAAAAAATATTTTAGTATTCCCAGGTCAGGCAATTCATCTGACTTGGATGCCATTGAAAATTTCTGGAGTATAGTTAAATTATTTATTCATCGTTGAGCAACATATTTAGCAAAACAATAAGAACATAAAATATATAACACAACAATATACATGGAGCATGCTGTAAAGAGTACGAGCTATAACGAAGGTAAAGAAAGGAAATAAATTATCAACATGTATGTGTATATAAAAAATCGCAGTAATTAGTAAATTTAGCTATTAAAATTTGCTCATGCAAATTTCAAATTGATTGCAAAGGTGAGAAATATAGAAAGTTTCGAACACTTTTAATTCGGTGATCAGGGATTGCACTTTTTTTTATTTCCCTTAATGCAATCACCACTCACCTATAATTGATCAATTAGTTCCTAATAATAATAATAAAGATGTAAACATTAATTTCTAGAGAAAAGTGCAGTAGGGGGAGAATAAAACATACCATGCAAGTTTAACTAAGTTATGAATCATCGTTCGATTTAATTGTTGGCAACTGGCATTATCGGAATGACTAGCTAGTACCTGACGTCATTAATTCATCGTGTCCAATCCGCTCATTAGGGAGCGCATTGATCGTGTGAAGTGTTTTACATAGAAGTTTCGTTTAAGGCTTGGCCAGATGGACGAGATTTATAGCGGGCAATGCACAATTAATTATCATACCGTTCGATGAAACTTTCTTGATTCGGTTCGGTGTGTTTCCTCGGTATTTATCTCTGATTCACGTACTTCTTTGGTATTCGCGTGTGGAAAATCTAACACGCCCCAGCGTGGTTGCATCGCTGATCCAAGTTCAGATATCAGATGTTTATATCACGCGATGCGTTGTACGTATTTGAACCGCGATTTATATAGCGCTCCCGTGATACGACAATTAATAACACATACTGTCACAATGCGCGTTACGATACGCGCTCAACGTTGAATTTCAGTCAATGTATTCATGTAGGTACATACAAATTTTCAAATTTCACGAGTACTGTCATCACTATATTGATTAAATTAAAAAAACAAATCTGAACATTTCTATAGAAATTACAAGATATTTATTGCAAGTGTAATATATTTTACAATTTATTACTTATATTACCTAACACATTTATTTTTTAGACATTAATATTTATGTCAATATCCAAAGTTTTTATATCAACTTAGAAGACTCTTCTTGATTTGATTTCTAATCCAGAAACTGCGAGATTTAAACACAGGGAGTGTACGAGTAACAAACTAGTTCGTAAAGATTTATTAATTAGTGACTTTTGTAAACCAATTGAATCGCGTTACGATATATCACTATACTTAGCTAAAGGCTAAGATCATTTCAATTTATCTTTAATTTTCTAATTAAAATACATCTTGTCAAAAATAGCTAAGTATCCGAACAACAGGAAACGGAGGTGTTGAATTTATTTCACGAATTTTTCGATCGATTTGGCTTTAAGAAACAGAAGTTAGTCTACTAAAGAGATGCGTGACGGTAATTACTCTCGATACAAGGCAATTAGTCGTTCTCAGAATTCAAACAGGTATATTTTTGACCTGATTTAACGACTCTATAAGATAACACGATGTCTGGTGATCAGCCGGAGGCGTGAATCGATTAGTTTTTCACTTTATCACCGGGAAGGTGTACCACTCTCTTCGATATCAACCTTCTCATCGATTACATAACGCATTATCGTTCTTCCCGTATCTGGCCGAGTTTCCTCTGGATAAAAACCAATTATCGCGGCGTACGATTTCTGCCTATATTAATCGTCCTTTACCGCTATGAATCCCGCTAGCCTCGATGCCGGAGAGATCGCAAACAGTAGATGAAAATCTATCGCGATTAAATGGTAAGTAAGTATGCGAATTAAACCGAAAAACGCGATAATGTTCGTATAGGTATGCGCGTAGATCCGCAATAGTTACCCATACAGGATGTTTCCGAAAGTTAGCTTCGATCTTCAGGAGTACGTATATAGTAAAATTAAATAAGTATGGGCCCAATGAGGAAGTTATACGGCGTTTTCATCAGCGAAATGAAAATACTTGAAAAATTATAGAAAACTTCTATATACGTATATTGTATGTATTATATATGTCGGAGGTCAAAGGACATCGGGGCCTTTCTTTTGGAATGCTTGAGAAGGTCCCCAATACTTTAGTCCAGGCTTTTTATTATAACTGTATTTAAATAATAAAACTGAGAAATAGTTGTTTATGATTTAATCCAATTATGTTTGCCTCAGATTTATGACAGTGGACTTAGGCTCGAAGTGACATAACGGGTCGCTGAACGTAGCCACGGTCACGGGAGGGACGTGTACCTAACAGAGGTACGGAGTAAGTAAATAGCTCTCCTTAAAAACAAAGTTTGACCCAAGAGGTACAGAGAGGTACGAAGAGGAGTATATAAGGGCAGTTTCACTTGGACTGAGATTCAGTCAGATAAGCTCTATTTGTACCGTGGACAAGTACGTTGAGTCACACCCGAATCGTGGATGAGTAAGTTGAGTTCGACTTACACTGTGGAAGAAATCGCGTTCGTCGTCCCGTTGACCGTGGATTCGTTATTGAGTCTAAGTTCATTGCCATTCACATCCAGAGGATCTAATTACCACGGTTACTTGTCAAATTCTGTCACAATCATAATTGTACTAGTAAATATCTTCGCCCTTGCGTAACAACAATGTCTAATCCAAAGAAAGATCCGTCACACGCTCCTAATCCTAATGATAACCCGACATATATAAACAATTTTTTCCAGGAGGAATATTATCATTTTCTCTGTAAAATACATTCTTCTAATTTATCTTCAGAATTTAAGTTCTATTTCACAGAGAGAAGCTATTTTTCAGGACGGTCTAGCCAGACGTCTGTGAGATCTTGATAAGCCTAATGATAACCCGACGTATAAAACATAATATAAAATATATAATGAGATGTGACTATCATGATTATGTTGCCAAAATTTGACGTTAATCTGAAAATGTATATAGAAGGTACAAGATATTTAATTACAAGGAAATTTTCAAGCGTTTTATGTAACACACATAATACAAATAATTTCATGAGCTACCGTATGTTCAATGTCCGATATGATATCCATTCATTGTAACGACATATCAGCATGCTTTCTCATTGCAATTAACTAAATAATGTAAAAGTAAATTATGATATAACTGTGAAGTATACGCGCGCGAATGCTATAATACTAAAGTGAAAAGCATTATTATTTTATTACTGTTACCAACAATGAACGATATCAGTACAATTATATAATAATGATGTGTTTATTACGCTTGATCTAATGATTTACGCACGATAAACATGCAATGAAGTTTCTTATGCTTTTACAATCTCGCAGTTGAAAAGGTCTTACATATACCTAACGAAGCTAATGATGTTTGAGCCAAAGCTTATTAAGACTTTCCTCTGTTATAATCAGAACTATATACTTCTGAAATTCGGCATCGATTTTCTGAAACATCCTGTACAGCACAGATAGTACCTACGAAAAGAAAAAGAACGGAAAAGGAGCTTGTTCTCGCTATTTCGCATTAAACCGCATGTTCCGTGCTGATTGAGCGTACCAGTGTTACGAGATCAATCAGCTCGATTACTAAGCTGTCGATATCTAGTCGTCAATGACCCTACTTCGGTAAAAGGATCAAGTATAGACGTGGTTATCCGTGCAAATACGTATGTATTGCAATTTATGCGTTGTGTGTATGAACAACGACGGAGCCCTCGTTTCTCGCGTCGCGTCGTCCAGAAATCGTTCGAACAGCCTAAAAACCAGGTCATTTGTCACGCAACGTCGATTCGGACGAGCCTTAAAAACAGGAAACTTTAATTAGTTCGGTGAGACGAGCTCTGTGTTCTTACGATACTGCCTGACCTTGTAACTCTTTTCCTTCTTTCGCGATCAAGGTGGCGGAGTACATGAGCTCGTTGGAATATCGACAGGCGAGAGAAGCCAGCCATGACTACAACAAGCAACGGATGAAGAACCAACAACAGCTCTCGTCCGACAAGTGTCTATCAGCTACGGACTCGAATAATACTAATGGTTTTCCGGAAGTTGATCAGAGTTCACATGGAAGATAAACTCAAATGATTTGTTATACGTAGAATGTATTGGTAATATTTATGTTTGATATTTCACACCTCGATCAACTGATGTGTAAGGTATATTGGTATGTAATGGTGTTTGAATAAAGATCAAAGAGGTAATAGATAATTATGCTGAGAGTATAAAATAGCGTATTAATATAATATGCTTGGCAGAGGCATTCTGTTGTGTCCATGATCACGGTAACGAAGAGCTAAAGGTAAATCTCATTAACCGCCGATCAGATTTCATGTTTGCAGGCGACTCGCATAAACTAGGTAAATAGATATTGCCAAGACTTGCCGTTTCGAAACTAATTAGACTTCATATTGAAGAGAAGAAGTGGAAATGAAATTTTATTTTAGATTTGGGTAATGGTAGACAGTTGAGAGACTTGTCTTTTCTTTTTTAGGCAACAATGCGTACATGGATTATGACAAATCTTCTGTCTTTATTTATTGTCAAATCAAAGTTAAAGAGTTCTACAAAAACAACCTCTATCGAGGTTCCACAAGTTAGTTGTATAATACGGTGAATATTATGTTAAAGATGCAATGAATTCTTGCAATTTCCTTAAGTTTCCTTAAGAAGTTTGATCAAAATCAGAGCTACTATGAGAGGAGCATCAAGTATCCAATAGGAAGTAATTGTTTCAAGAAACAGAGAAAAGGAAGGAGCAGAAATTTGACGATAAATCTAAGAAACGATGGAATTTTTACGAGTACTTGGATTCTTTGACCATCGCCAATCGAGATTCCCGCGAAGACAATGGCCGTTAGCTTCGCAGGAGTTTCGGTCGTTTTCAACGAGTATCTGGCTAGTATCGCGGACGTAAGGTCAGGGTGGACATGATATTTCCTGTATCGGCCGCAAGACAAAGGAACAAAAGCTGCTGTCAAAGTACGCGAAGCGTGTAAGTTACGACGAGTTAAAAGGAATGGCCACCAATTTGTTGATCGTTAACGCGAAGTTAACTAACTGCATTGCTAATTACGGCGAACAAGGCGTTCTTCTCGTTTTCCTGCTCTGTTCCTCTTGCTTCGGGGAAATTGATTTCGGAAAATATTCGACTTTTTGCTCTGCCTTGATTATGATACAATTGAGCCTCTCAGAAGTCTGACTGATCCATTACATAAGCCCATGATCAATATTCAATTTACACTTTCATAAGAAGAATCATCGCAAGAATATGACGTAAATCGTAAATCATAAGAAATAGTGTTTACAATATCATCACTTCTCTATAGTATTTAATTTATAGACTTGTTCGAGCTGTTGTTTGGACAGCTTGATTCATAGATTCAAAAATTCCATGCGTTTTCTATTCCATATGAAAGGAAAATTTATCTGAACAAACGCGACGTAGTTAAACATGTTTTTATTGTCATACGATATGTTCTATGATTTACTGTATCACTATATGACACAATCGTTAGATAAGTTTCATAAAATGATCTGCGATAAGCGAGAAAGGTCGTTGAAATCATCTTTCTCAAGGTGGCGCAGAAAATGTATATTTGCAAGAATAAGCGCAAAAGCATTGTTGTTTCAATTAACGAATCAGTCATTTAAGAAAGGAGAGGAAGAATGATAAAGAAAATGAAAGAAAATAATAAGAATTAAAAATATTTGATATTACTTCTTTATATTATATTATTCTTGCTCTCTTTTCGAACAGCAAATTCAAAGAACGGAAACGAATCATTTAATCGATAAAATCGTCTGTTTAAACCCGATGGGTTTTGCCCTGATAACTTGTCGTGCGAGAGCAAAAAGATAATCGTATAATTAAAGTCTCGTGAGTTGCGCGATGCTGACTTATATTGCGTTCGTGCTAGTTCTATTTGTACTGTGATCTAATTTAAATAAATGTTCAGAAGTTATCTCCAGTTTATGTATATTTCGTCAAAATGATGTAAAAATATACTCAATTAATGTAATATAAATATTTAATCGTCAACCCGGAATTTTGCACGTATATTAAATTAATTTTAATTTAAAAAGGATGGAAAATTAACGAACAAATGTTAATATGCTGAGATAGGTGAAATCGTTGATTTCTTTTATAACATTTATTATTCTTTAGTTGATCGATCGAATGATAACTTTACATCTCAATTCGATATGTAATGCCAGTGATGAACCGCTGACGGCTATTTACATAAAAGATAAAACTGTTTGTGAATATCTGAGCCAGTGCACGTGTTACGGCAACGCTCTATATGGCTTTCATCAGTTCATTTAATTTAGGCCGTTTTAGGAGACGCGTGTTACTGTCTCCGGCACATTTCTCCGACAAAGTGAAATAGAAAAACGTACACACCGATAGATGCAAGATTCAGAGAAAGGTCCATAATAGAAATCATCTAGTACAAATAAAAATTGCGACCAGCGTGAAAAATTAGAAAAATGCCACATAGAATTAGCATCATTGCTGTTCCGGATAAGCTTACCAAAGGGCATAGAAAAGATTCGAGTAAGTTTTTCTCGTGAAGAACAGTTTATTTAATCGTATCGCTTTATCGTTGAAACAGATGCTTCTTAAAAAACATTTTATCTAATATATGTTGAACAGATGATGCGAGTGAAAAGAAAGAAGAGTCTGCGGATTTCGAGACAGCCATTGCCGCAGCTGGTTATGGAAAATTTCAATATCTTCTCCTACTGACGATTATTCCAGTATCATGGGCAACCAGTATCGACAGTTCCAGCGTGGCGTTGATTCTTCCCTCTGCAGAATGCGATTTGCAAATGACATTCTTTCAGAAGGGTGTGCTAAATGCCATCATATACGTAGGTTTGTATTGTAACTCAAAAAGATTTTGTTGCGATGATCGCAAGTCCATTCCTTCATATATTTGTTTACACAAGTAACGACATTATTTTATATACTGTATAAGTATGTAGATAATCTAGTTGCTTGATTAAATCAATATTAATGGTCGCTACAGACTGTTTTTATTCTACTCTTGCTCGAACAGGGCCAACTAGTACGCTAAATCTAAAATCTTAGTGTCCATAAGAATATATGTTAAAGGCATTTATTTGAAACTTTTAGGAATGATTTCTAGTGGTTTTCTATGGGGTTACATAGCGGATGCTAAGGGCAGGAGAGCCGTTTTTCTTTATGGCTATATAGCTGATAGTATTTGTAACTTGCTGTCAGGGTTTTCACAGAATTTTTGGATGCTTGTAACTTTCAAATTCCTTAGTGGTTTCATGTGAGTTTATAACAGAGATTCTAAATTATTTGAACCTTTAATTGTCAATTCGAGTTATTAAAAATAATTATTGGATTACGGATAACGATACAAGGTGAAATTTTAATTGACGTAATTAAATAATTAGGACTTGAATAAAGACTTGTTTCATTTTTTAAATATTGCAACAGGTATAAAATATTATAAAGTAATTTCTTTGAATGTTTAAATTACTCTTTACGTTTAAGTTTCTCACAAATACATGAAAACACATAGTGTAATAGTTATTGTACGTTAGAATAAGCGGTCCCCATGCTTGCATCGTGGCCTACACCTCCGAATTTTATGGAAAAAAAGAAAGAGGAAGAATTTCATTGATAGTCGGTTTTGCCATTACATCTGGAAATATCGTAAGCGCAGGTATGGTATATGTGACTTGACATCAAGATAAAACTCTTGTTTATATGTCAGATCATTAAATCTTGTAGTGCTGGCGTTCATCATCATTCCACAACGCTGGTCCATCGTCCTGTGGGACGGTGCGTTTGTCTACAATTCCTGGAGACTTTTTCTTTCCGTCTGTGGACTACCAATATTGATCGGCGTTATTTGTCTCTTCCTGTTTCCGGAAAGTCCAAAGTTTCTCATGTCACAGGGTCACAAGGAGGATGCGTTGAAAGTTTTCAAGATGATTTATAGCATCAACACGGGAAAATCCGCCGAAGAATATCCCGTGAGAAGTTTCAATAATTTATTCAACTTTTAAACAATTTAACCCACATATGTATGAATCTTTTGTGATGTTTTACGAATTACATTTTTCTTTATCTGATATCTAAAATAATTATATTAATTAAATTTTTGTGCTGGTGTTACCCAGTTTCTAGAAATGGTCATCTTACAATCATCTCTTTAGAAATACGATAGACATATTTGGATTAAATAATACATTTCTTTCAACAAAAGATGTTATCAACAGTGTCAATGTTTTCTGTTTAAGATACGATATTTAGAAAGTGAAGTTCCTAAAGAAGGAAGCGATAACGACTACGATGGAAAAATAGAGAGGAAGGCAATTTTCTTTACTCCACATTTAAATAGAATTCTCTTGGCCACAGTCATGCAATTTGGTTCAATGTACACGTGAGTATCTCTTAGTGAGTATTCTTAATGTTTTGGCCGAATTAATATTACATTAACTTTAGAGTAAACACGATTACCGTGATCGGTAACAGTGTGACAAGGAACTTTGCAAATGGGTTGTTGTTAAAAAGTAATTAGTAGAATGAAATTTGTGATCAATTCATTTTGTCAGAATGACGATGTTTGTGACGAACGACCTTATTTGCTTTATCTATAAATACTGACGTCGCGTTGCTGTGCTCAGTAAAAGACGTAAAAGACAAGAAATCGAGAGGTGACGTTTATCAAGACTGATATGAAAAGAGTAATCGTAAAAAAATCCACGAAACGTCAGTGAGGAAACAATCTTATCAAAGGACGACGTTCCAAGGAAGAAGAGAATACAAATTGATGTTAAGTAAATTCTTTTACGTTTTTCATTTTACAGAAGCAACACGATTCGTTTGTGGCAACCTCAACTTTTCACGATACTAGGAAATTTCGATCCAGTGAATCATAATCTAACAGAAGGACATAAATCGACGTTTTGTGAGATTTTGGATTTCTTCTCTGTCGTAGAGGGAACTTCCACAGCCATTGAGGAGAACGTGAACTGTACAAACGTGGGACAACCTACTTAGCGAACACTTTTTCATCATCCCTCTCAGTAAATTTCATTTCTCCTTGTGTTTCTCTGATTACATAATATTCTTTGAATTTTCTAGATTGTCGTCAGCGAGTCTGTTTATGTGAATACGATCGTTGTAACTGCCTTTGGAGGTATTCTTATTTTATTGAGCAGCTTTCTATTGAATATTTTGAATTACAAAATCTTACTGTGTAAGTATTTATAATGAGAATTGTATAGTCTAATTATAGTAAAATCTCGATTATCCGAACTGTTTATGACACACGCTGAATAATTTCGCTTTTGTACGAAAGATCATTCATTTTGACCTATTTTGTAAATATTAATATTAATCAGAAACAAGAAGTTTTCCCAGCTTCGGTCCTTTCTTACGATCTTTCTTACAAGGGATCCTCAAATTTTTCACTATACGTTATACAATTCCAATAATCAGTATTCTGATAATCAGTGTATTATACGTTATTGTATTATATTTACACATTGATTGATAGTATCAATTTAATGATAATTACGCGCTTAATTGATAGTATTAACGTATGATTACAGATATTTCCTACGGAGTAGCATTCATATGTATAGTTTGTCTGAACTGGTCGTCTGACACATTACTAACACTAATTCTGACGAGTTTGTTCATTGGATTGACAAACACTACCCAAAATATAATTGTTGCTGCAACCGTCATTATGTTTCCAACTTCTCTAAGGTTAAATATAATAATAGTACCAATTAAATAATAATATTAATTACGGTATTAGGAATATAAAATTCAGAATTTAAAATTAAATTAAAGTCTTCCATTAAAATTAGAGCGATCGCAGTGAGTCTGGTGATGTCAATGGGAAGAATAGGGTCGGTGGTTGGGAACCTTCTCTTCCCAATTTTACTGGCTCAAGGATGCTTGACACCCATGATCCAGTTGGCGTGCTTGATATTACGTAAGTTGCCCTCTCTCGCTGTCGAACGCGTTTCTTTTTGAAAATACTATAACTCTTCTTTATTGTAGTTTGCTCCATTTTAACGTGTTTTCTTCCGTCGACCAAGAAAGCTAAATAATAAGAAATATGTAAATCTGTGTTACGATATGTAAGCTTCTCTCAAAGAACTTGCCAATAGAGAAGTTTTTACGTACATACACGTACTCTAACTACGAATAATAGATCGCATCGCAGATAGCCTACAGACCTCGTTCTCCAACACTAAACCAAGGAATTACATGTATACTCATCCTTGAATCATTCTAACATGATCAAAATTTCCAAAGCGAACCACGATACGTTTCTTAAGACTCTGATGACTATAATATTCACATTATGAATAAACAAATTTTAGGAGGATCAAAAATGTAGGAAAATTCAATAACTTTGAATATTTAAAAAATAAGGAGATAAAAGTATCAGATAATCGAAGAAAGGCATAAATAGATAAATGAACGATATCAATAAGACGAAACGTACAAAATAAGAGGATAATAGAAAGAAGGATCTGTCGAAGCAAGGAAGCACGCGTTCGAAGGCGAATACAGGCAAAAACAACGACAGCGATGTTTGTTAGACAATGAAAGGGTGGGATGTTTCCAGTTGGACACTCTTCACGGTCACATTTTCAGGAGAAGATCGATCTCGGTTTAAAACAATGATCGAGCGCGTCGAGGACGAACGCGGCGTTCCTCGCCCAGCGTGAACACGACGCTGCTACGGGGGCCTTGGGTTTCACTTTCGACACATCCTGGAGAGCCCTCCACGCTACAGCCTTCACCCACATGCTCGTTCTTCTCGATCCCCCGCGTACAACGGCTCCGTTCAGCCGGCGTTTCGTGTGGACGCGGCTTTATCGCGCGCCCGGAATCTCGACACCTTCGCGCTAGCCACGTTGATCGAGTAATTACGCGTGTCCATAAAACTTACCGCGCGTATTACAATGGAAGAATGGGAGAAAGTCAAGGTATCGAATTGATTGCAACGTGACGTTTTATTTTGTCACGAGACGCAGCGATGATGCTTGATATTGGATTTTGCTATTTGCTTCTTCAGTTTACTTAAACGATAATCTGGTGCATTTAAATCTCATGCATATATTTTACGTTTACTAATAGATTGCAGATATTAGTGTAGGATTACATTTTTGTGAAGAATTTTGTTACAATTAAAGAAACAGAATTTTGAGAAGATCTGTTTCAATAGATATTATAATAAATACTGTATTTTAGATATTTTATATATTTTTGTGTAGAATTATACGTATTTCGTGTAATTTACCAGAAATGCTTAAGGAATTATATCTATGTTAATGCATGAATTGTATCATTAGTTTGATCACAAGAATTACTAGAGAATTTCATATTATACATTTATGTAATTCGATGTTATTTCTGTTTATTAGTTTAATTAAGGCGTTACAGTTACGATCTTTGTATCATAAAATAAAAAGAATATTTTATAGGATAACTAGATTAAATTTAATAGAACTAACGGGATACGAATGGCAATAAATGCTACTCGTAAAAAGAAATTAATCTTGTTTTGCTTGAACAAATACTGTGCCTCTTGCGCTACTGATTCTCAATATTATCTTTTAAATAAAGCACAATGAGGCTCAGGGAACTCGTTTACAGCTATGCGTTCGCTTCAACCGCATACTTTACTTTCTTTGTCCTAAAGTAACGAATGTAAGACTTTAAATGGTATTACACAATAATACCACGAAGAAAGAAATTGCTAGGGTAGAATGTGGAGTTGACTCGCACCCAAGGTGGCGCCTAAGACAGCATTCCGAATAAATTGCGGAACGGGAGAGCGCAGACGTACGCACGTGTCAGGGGAAAAACGTGTTGGCATAGCTTTTGCGTTTTTCTCTCTGGTGTGTTCATCTACTAAGAGCTCCATATTGTTACAACATGGAAAAACTCTTGTACATAACATGGCTCTCCCGTCATTTACTAAAGAATTCTTCTTAAATTTCTACTTTGACTTCGCAATAATCTTTATAGATTATAATGTGATAAGATATAGATAAGAATTGATTTTCAATTATTTTAACAAAACTTACTACTTATGTATATGCGAGTAACTATTAGGTTGTTGCATAACGAATGTTTCGAATTAATCAATAATATAACACATAAATGAAAACAACTATCGGATGCTTCATAAATGTAAAAAAAAAACAATATTATTATGCAACAATCTAATATTAATCATAAAACATCCCTGAGAAAATAACGGTTCGAGTTTGACCAGTCATCGATTGGACAGAGGAATCAGAAAATACGCAAAGACGATTTAGAGGGAATAAAATAACATCTCCGGGTGTCTTGTGAAAGCGATCGCGTAGATGGGCCCACGGTCCTCTAATCATTCTTTACGGACACGAAGACGTATCACGATTTCACGGTTGCTATTCGCTCGATCGTTCTTTCTTCCGGAGAAATAGAACGGACGGCGTGGGTACGGCCGCCAGCAGCCAGTCGCATCAGAATCGCCTCGATACTGTTAACTCTTCCCGCAAAATCCTCGAATCATCGACGTGTTCATCGTTTCTCCTTCTTTCCTCTCTCTTCTCTCTCCTTTGTGTTTCAAATATACACCTTGCAAAAATAAGATTCGTATAATATCGACTTTATTTTTATTATTCATTTGTATTTCCATATACTTTATATATTTCAATCAATTTTCAATGTAATCGATATATGTGTTGAAAATGACAACGCGAGTTCGTGCTCGCCATGCATATGCAGACGCGCTAGTTACAAAAAACAGTAATTAGAAAATTTTTCTAGATACAATCGATATACTCAATCGAAGGTTTTAAGATGCTCTCTTGTTTCTTCTTTTCCCTCAGTCCGTCCAAGGGTTTGTAATAAAGGTTTTTTCGGCTCAGAACGGTGCGATAGATTTATTCATACAATATAATAATAACTATTGTGATCCTACCTCTGAATATAGAAATAACAACAATATGTGTAAGAATTTTCGAATAAATTTTGTGTCTTCAAGGTGTATACTCGCTTTTGACTCTCACTATACAAATAATCGTGAGAGCACGAGACGTCTTGCATAGTAAAAGTAATTTATTGGTGCAATCACAGTAAGCAACTCAACTAAGATTTTAAGGACACTTTATCTCAAACAGAATTAACTTCGTGGTTTGAAGTTGCAGTAGATTCGTACCTCGTAGAAAATTTCTTGCTTATAAATCATTACTCTGTTAGACTGTATAAAATCTGTGGGCGATCTGAAGAGATTTAGAGAAACATTTTTAACGTATTTAAGTTTTGTAAATGCAATTAGAATCTCAAACAGAATTAACTTCGTGGTTTGNAAGTTGCAGTAGATTCGTAACTCGTAAAAAATTTCTTGCTTATAAACGATTACTGTATTAGACTGTATAAAGCCTGTGGGAGATCTGAAGAGATTTAGAAAAATACTTTTAACGTATTTAAGTTTTGTAAATGCAATTAGAATTGTTTTTTTTTCTAGGGACCACCCTGGGTATGGATTTATTTACTCCATTTCGAAGAAACGAGTGCAATAAGCTTGACAATTTCTCGTTGAAATAGTAAGAAGTATCCTGTAAGCAAGAAACCGAGAATATCCTCGGGGAACGACAACGAAGGTGTAAAATGACCGCCCTCCGGCTGAAGACTGCACTACGGTACTGCCTTTACCCTTTAATTTATGACGATGCCGTCACTACGAAATTTAATGCGGATTTCATTCGATGACGATGAAATTGGATCGACTTCTTTCTATTTTACAACTTCCTTGAGAAATCCATATCAATTTTAACGCAATTTAGGTAAGTTTTAGGTGTAATTTTCCAGGTCTAAATTTCTCTTTATTTGGATAAATATCATCTTATATATACTTTGCTAAGTACTTTCATAGCTAGGCAATTCATCCAACTTGGATATCATTCAGAATGATTAGAACTTGCTCACGTTTGAACTCGATTAGAAAACAAAAATTCAAGATATTTGCATAATTTAAGTACGTAATGTTTATAATGAACGGCAATAGAGACAAGGGAAATAAACACAAATTAGATACTGGTAATTAATAAACTTTGCTATGCCATATAAAGTTTCGACTAAAAACTGAAAAACTTGAGAATGGTAAGTATTTTATGTAATTCGATAGTCGAAGACTGTAAATCTTTCTGAGAATAATCCGCTTCCTTAACGACCTGTTATTCTTCCATGCAGAAAATTAAAACAAGTACCAAGGTGTAAAATACAAGTTGCTCGAAGCACGCAACGTATACAAGCCGAGAAAGAAGCTTTTTAATCCTAGTGACCAGCAAAGGCCAGAAGGTAAACGCGGCTTGCAATTACGTAATTAGTCGTATGTTTGATAAGTTGTACCATTTGCTTAATCGAAGGTTGTGAGTCATTCGCGACTATCATTATCGTAAGTGACAGTTAACGCTGTCGAGCATGAACCGTGCAAATCAATGAAATAATTGTTCTTTTTGTAGAAAATTGAAGCTTCTCCGGGAGAAGAAACTTGTTACGCGAGATCGCGATGAAAATAGAGCAACGAAATTCCTGAATTCCCTCGCGGAAGGAAATAGCGAGGTAATAATCAATCGATTCATTGAACGAGAACTTAACTAGATGAACGTAAACGATGTTAGACTTTACATTTCATCAAGTTGTTGGTATGTCAATAAAAATTAGTTTCCTTTTGCATATATTTCCGTAGGCACGCGAATATGCAACAGCGATATTTGCTCTATTTTCTCTTAGACAGTTTGCTATTGCTGTTTTAATTAATGAAATTAATCGCCTGTTTGTAAGCGTGAATGTTGCTAAGGTTGTTTAACGCGATATATCATTTAGAACTTTTCTTCATTTTTCAACTTCCTTGGGAAATTTATCTCAATTTTAGCGCAATTTATCTACATTCACGGTGTGATTTTCCAAGTTTAAATTCGATTTGGATCAATATCATCTGAAATAAATAGCGTAGTATCGTAAACTATTATAATTAGTTTATCAATAATAAATGGATTAAACAGATGTTAATTAAACAGAAAGCAATGCTTATTTAACATGAGCTAATCGGAGCAACGTATTATAATTAAGACAACTAGATAATTAACTAACAATTTTCGTCAATGCAAATTCAACTCTCTCTTAACAACGCTAACAACACTATCTCGACAACGCAATCCGCACTCTCTGCCTTCTCAACTCACACTGCTGTTAATTTGTTTATTGTCCCCCAGCAAGCCCTTGTCCTTTGTCTTAGCCTCACTACGTACATGCTCAGCAATCGCTTGTTTATAATTTGCACCTCAGCAACCGCTTGTTTACAATCCGCACATCCCTCGTCCATGATACTACAATGGTATATACACTAAGTTATTTTTCAATACAACCACCACCCCATTCCAACACTTGTCCTAACGTTATACGAATTTTGCATATTTTATTCATACATTTCCACTGCCAATTCGCATAACCATCGTCTTACGCGGTTTCATCATCGTTTCTTCTGAAACGATTATCGACCAGAAAACTCTTTAAGTTTTGCAAAATCTGATTCGTTTGACGCGTCTATCATTTGCAATGAAGTGTAAAATGTTGCAATTCGGTGGTGAATTTCTTTGGGAAGAATGTCTTGAGCGTTTGAAAGCGAGATTTTCAATTCACATTTTAAACGTGTGACATAATGGCGATATTAAATATTTAAACAGAAAATTTGTTATGATTTACGTTAATAAATGAACTAAGTGCTCTTCTGCAAATATATTCCATCGTTTTATGTGGCTTAGTATTTTCTGGACTATTGTATTAAATTTTATATTTTGAGTGGTAAATTCATTTTGTGAAAAAATTGAGAAAACGAAGAATTTACGTACACTTTAACGTGAAGTTTTTATTTATAAATTATTCGTAAACTTTCATTTATACAATTTATTAATATAAAAAGTTTTCAATTTAAACTAAAAATATTCGTTTGATTTAATCAATTTAGTTTTCGTTAATGAATGACATTGCATAATCACTTATTTTGGAAGTAGTGCAAGTTCATTTCCTGTAATCTGTAGCCTGCTTTAAACAGTTACAGCACCAATAATCAGAAACAGATGAAAACGAATGTAATTCTACCTAACATACTATGTCATAAATGGAAAACAGCTATCTTAAATTCTGTATTTTTGAGCATTCTTGTTATGGGAAAGAATTTCAAGAATCTGCTGAATATTTTCTTCTTACTACTTCTCCTCCTGCCTTCTTTTACAATTTTACGAAGCTTACGTACTTAAGACAGGTTTGCTCCTTTTCTTACTATCTATCTTTACAATATTTATATTTGCCGTTCAGTTCATATGAATGTACAACTGCTATGATATAAAAATGATATAAAAATGGTGTACGACTATTGCTGAAAGAATCAATAAGTGGAGTACACTTTAAATAACAGGATATTTGCGATTCCAAGTTCCACTGGAAACATTACAGAAAGTAAAATATTGAATTTTATTTATTTATATTATAAAATATTTAAATGTCCAAGACTACTGTACATTTATTAATAAATGATCCATATCAAACGAGTAAGCGGTTTGCATCGAACGGGTGGTCCATTGTAAGCAATTAAACGCTCGGATCTATTAAAGAAACGCATTATTAACACAGGTAATCTCCATGATATCGAAAATAATCGTCGTTAAGAGCTCAAAGTGGGTTCAGGAACGAGCCTGCATCCACTTACCCAGATATGTATAACTCGTTGGCCATATGCGCACTCCGATGCATCGCATTGCTTTTCATTTATGCACCTACCTATGTAAATAAGAGTATTATCTGAAAGTATCTACCGCTACGTCGAGATCCGCTATGCCTATGGAACACCGTGTGACTCCTTGGCTCCTTACCGTTCTTGTTCAATTCTTTCTTCCTCGTTATGCCTTCTTACGACCTCCCCACGGCTTCCTTGTTCGCCTCTTCCCGTTGCTCCTACGCTGCAAAACCCGACCTCTCTTCCTGATACTTGTCTTTCGTGGTTCCTCACTCTGCTTTCATTGCTCGCCAACGTCTTCTCTTTTCACCTCTCTCCGTCGTTTGTTTCTACTTGTCGATTTTACCTCGAGCTTGCAAGATCTGCCGTCGAGATTGCCAACGCGTTGATTTTCTATTTAGTCGTACGGTGTGTGTTTACCACCGTGTAACATAATATCGTAATTTTGAAATTATCTTGGCGATACGCGTTTGAGAAACCTTTGATCTCTCTACGTTTCACGGGGACTTCGTTTAACATTGCCTAAGGCAACGTACCTTTTCACAGTTCGTAGGTAAAATGAATTATTTATGAATTACTCTTTTATTGCCTTAGGTAAGATGTTTTTCAACGATGACAAAGAAATAATTATTTTCTAAATTTTTCATTCCAAATTCTTTCTCATTTTACTATCTTTTATGTTATATAGAATTATTGTATTACCTTGTGCTTTGAATTTCATTGAAACTACATATCTTCGTTGAGATATCTTCCACGCACGTTTACGATTGTACAGCTGTGCATATTAAATCCAGTAATTGCCGCATTATCAATGGACGATGCGTTAACTTCGTTACGGAGGAAATCGCTTCCGCCTGAATCAGTGAAAATGAAAATAACTAACGTGCTTTAGCATTTAAGGTTCATCTTCTTTACTCTCACCTTACTGACCTCGTCCTTTTGTTTTTCTGATTTAGCGATCTCCTCTTGAGTGGTACGTTCTATAGCCTGTAAATATCTTCTTGCTTCTCTTAACTGGGCAACGATTTTTATTAGTGGAATGTCCTTTTTCTTTGGTATAAGAATAGCGAGAGACATAAAGCGATCGATATGATTTCGTATTTTTACGTTTTAGGTCATTCGTGACCCAATATTTCCAGAATAATCGTATTCAATATTTGATCATGGAATACGAAGACGAAATTTCGTGCTACGATTAGCAAAATTGATGGAATCGATAAAGTCATTGATACGCTTTGTATTTTTACGTTGTGTAATAAATGTCGTGTATAAATGTATAATTATTTATATAATAAAATTTTATTAAATTTATAAAATATAAATCATTAAAATTTTAATTAATTATATATATATATAAATATTAAAATTTTTTTATATTTTATAATCAGTAACAGTATGTAAATTATACATACATTAATATTTTATCAAAATATATCTTTTATCAGACATATTAATTGTTATTATAATATTATAATATATATACATATATACATATTTATGTATGTATACTATAATATTTATGTAAACATTTTATTAAATTTATCGATAGGGTATGAACCTAATAGCTTTATTTAGCTTATTATATAATTATAAAATGTTATTCTTAAAAAATTAATTTAATTTTATCTCAGTTTACTATTCAAATAAAAAATAATTTTTTTATATGAATTAAATAATAATTTTTTATTATTAAATGTATAAATTATTTCAGTTAAATTTTACTTATAAAAATTTAATTACTATATAGTAAAATTAATTTAAATTTAATAATTATTATAAAAAAATTATTTTATCTAAACAATAAACTGTAATAGGTTAATTTTAACTTTTTAAAATATACAAAATTTTTTAAAATATTTAATTTACAATATATTCAATTTTAAAACTATGTTTCAGGATACTCAATATTTCCAGAATAAACGTATTTAATATTTCAATAATTTATCTACTGATCAATTCTATAAATTGAAAAATTGAGAAAACTGATGTTACAAATGCCATTTTTCAGAATTTACCTTCATATATACTCTTTATGGTGGTCAAAAGTTTTCTACGATAAGTGTTCAAATACTTTCATAAGCAAGTGTATTTTATAAAGAATTATTCAAGCCCCAAAATACATTATTGTAGATTTACAAAATTTCGATGAAAAATTATAAATTGATTATTTTCACTATTTTGATATTTAGTGTTAATGACACAATAAAACAAAGCTTAATGCAAGGATCAATGAGAACGATAGAGTAGGTTAATTTTATCGAGATTTTCAGCCGCTTCTGACGCGAACACGCTACTTCCGGTGACAATGACGAAGCAGTCTCCGTGATGGGTCCTCAAAGACCACCGACGAGTAGCTGAATGGCAGCTCGACAGGGAGATTGTCATCCCGAAGAAGCGACTCAATCTGCGGATATCCTTGTGTCGTCGCCATACCAACAGGTTCGTAATAATTAAACTTTGATGCATGGTTCTCCACACGAATATTCTCTTACGGTTTTTATCTAGAAACTGTTAATAGTTTTCGAGAGATTTCTCAGCTTTCCATCAAAGTTGAGAAATCACGATAAAGAGGCTTATCTTCGTAAATATAAGAAATCGATATAGAAATGGTAACCATACGAATTGTAATAATAGGATATTTTTTTACTAATTACATCGCCTCAATTAACAATGAAAAATATATTATCAAATTAACAAATATTAATAGTAAGATTCTCGTTGGAAAACATGGCCAAGGCTTAAGATCTCTTCGAATCTATGATCTCTAAATCGGTTTCCAATCTTCGAAAGCTTCATTAATCCTTTAAAGTCTGGAAGCTTCAGTTCTCTGACGTCTTTTTATCATTATTCAGCGTATTTTGATAAGACTGTCCTCAGTGATAATTACTTTCTGCAGTTAGAATTTGTATTTTGGAATATGTATATTCATACATATTTCTTCTTAATTTCTACTTCAACGACTATTTCATGCTTTGCATACATTTACAATTCACTTTTAAAATAAAACTCCTCTCTGTTACGATCCAAGAATTTATCAATGATATAAGTATCTTTTTTTTTTATTTAGTAGATTATTTACGATCAATTCTCATACAAAATTTTAAGTAAATTATTTCGGCGTGGTACTGCAGCTTGGATTATAAAAGTTTATAGTATGTTTGATTCTGGTTGAATATAATGCTTCAATCTAAGGGACATTGCCTTCTTAGTCTGCGGATCTGATCCGTCGTATTAAGTAATTGTGTAATTAATGGGTTTTGGTGTTGTTAACTCTTATATTATATCTGTTTCTGAACTTGGATATTTCTTCTTTGACTCGAGGTCGCGATGTATTGTTTCGTTGGTAACATACCAAGGTGCATCTATTAAATAGAAATATCTGCATATGATTCAGACTATAGTGACTTAACGTTTAGGTTACTGCCCTTGAGATGCAGAATTTTTTTTTAATCCAACAACTGCTGAAGCACAAAATAAATTTAGAAAGGAAATTGATGGGAAGTTGCATCACTTTTACCCATAGGAAAATTTGCAAATCAACGTCCTTAATTATCAGTAGTGCTACAGGATTCGCGTCAGAAGACAGCGCGGCGTCACCGTCGACGAGATAAGCCTGGTCCAGCGACTTAGAGATACTGATCCACTTTGCATAATCACGTTCATTAATCAACCGTTCTGAACAAGTTGACTTGGGTGAACGATGGGACGAGTCGTCTCGCATTTTATGAGAGACAGCTGTAGGGACAGGCGTGTTTGATCGAATTTTTTGTGGTAAACGTCAGTTTGTCATCGAATGCACGCGCGTTGGAATCTGTGTTGTGTTGGTCGAAATTTATATCGACAGAGAAGCGAAAGGAAATTACGACACGATTCCACCCTGGTCGACGATCGACTTCGTTTTTTCCTTCGTTCTTATCTTGTGGTTTTTTTATTTAGAGGAATTTCACGAAAAAGATACAAGATAATTAATAAGTGTATAGAGTGGTTCCGGTTTTTCTTGAAGCATATAATTTGCAAGTGAAGTTTAGCTATGAATGTTCTGTTAAAAAATTAAATTATTGTAGAAGATTAATCATATTTATTATATTTATATTTATATTGCTTTTCTTGATTTGAATTGTATATTAGTAGATACTATAATAGATTAATTTTTTATATTCTATAGTGTTGTGTATAATTTCATAAAAAAATATCTTTAGCTAAATTTCACGTAAAATTCCAATGGAAAAATTGAAAAACACTTCATACAAATAATTTATATAACAGGCTAACATAAACGAAAACTACCAATCTTTAGTGGCGGATGTAAAGAGGAAGTGATGATAGACGCGATCATGCCTCTCCCCGCTCAGGAGTAATAAAATATAAAAATATTACGTCATGTTTATCTACTGAGAAACTTATTAGATATATAATTAATTTGGACTTAATTGCTTAGGCTATAGTATCAGAAAAAGATATTGAAATAGCGATTATAAGCGAATTTATAAAAGGAGATTTACAAATGTGCTTATGTACTTTTATACATTTCACTCACCCGCCCCAAGAAAGAATTCCAGATCTGCCACTGCCAATCTATAATATATTTACTATAATAAATATTAAAGTAACTACTTCAAGAAAAACTCTACATCTTTATTTATGTATATCCGTGACCTGGAGACTGCTATTATGCAGAAATATTCTAAATAAGGAAAGGTGCATATTATTGTACCTTTGAATATACATTATGTTTTGGGTTGCAAGGTGTAGGAACAAAGGAACTAATAAACAGATTTCTATTTGTGTTCCTTGTAGCCTCTAGCCAAAGTTATAGGCTTAACCTTTTTGGTAATGTCCTTTTGCTATAAATATATGAACGTGCTCCCTATTATTCCATTGTCTAATAACATTAAGAGTGTAAGGATCTGTATCAGCATAAACTTATACTTATACATTATACTTATACATTTATTTATTTCAGTCGTTATTATTCACTCGTTCTTCAATCAGTCAACCTCAACCTCAACAAATAAGTACTAAAGAAAGCAAATAGATAAATATGTACAGTTAAATTTCTATCTCAAGTAACTGAACATTAATATCACAAAAGCATCTGCACCGACCCAGCCTTCCAAATACTTCTAAAAACAAAAGACCTAATATCCAGTATAATAGATAGAGATAATATATAATATAAATAAGTAAATATGTACAGTCACATTTCTATCTCAATTAACTGAACATTAATATCACAAAAGCATCTGCACTGACCCAGCCTTCCAAATATTTCTAAAAACAAAAGACCTAATATCCAGTACAATAGATAGAGATAATATATAATATAAATAGGTAAATATGTACAGTCACATTTCTATCTCAATTAACTGAACATTAATATCACAAAAGCATCTGCACTGTCCCAGCCTTCCAAATACTTCTAAAAACAAAAGATCTAATACCCACTGTAATAGATATAGAAAGCACATAATATACAAGATATAGATAATATATAATACAAATAGGTAAATATGTACAGTTATATTTCTATCTCAATTAACTGAACTTTAATATTACAAAATATCTTGCAGTCTTCCAAATACTTCTAAAAACAAAAGACCTAATATCCACTGTAAGAGATATAGATAACATATAATATACAAGATATAGATAATATAAATAGACAAATATATAGATATATATATAATATAAATAGATAAATATGTACAGTTATATTTCTATCTCAATTAACTGAACATTAATATTACAAAAGCATCTGCACTCTTGCAAATACTTTTAACCAAATACTTCTAATAACAAAAGACCTAATATCCACTGTAATAGATAGAAATAATATATAATATACAAGATATAGATAATATAAATAGATAAATATATAGATATATATAATATAAATAGATATGTATGTACAGTTACATTTCTATGTAAATTACCTCAACATTACTATCACAAAAGCATCTGCACTCTTGCAGATACCTTTATCCAAATACTTCTACAAACAAAAGACCTAATATCCGCTATTTTGACGAGGTTGGTAGCGCTCGTGTTAAAGTTTATTTTTCCACACAAGAATTGCTTCTAATTCATCCGCACCTCTAGTCTCTCATCACGCGCTACACATATACCACAAACAGTTTTTGTCCGATTTGATTGATATCGTGTCTTTTGCTCTTGCGTGGAGAGCGCGATGAATAAACGCACCGTTTCTAGTTAAGGCTGATAGAAATCTGTGGTAATTAACGGACCTTGCGTTACACATTCGCCAGCGAACGTGGAGAAAGAGAAAAAGACACTGGCGATTGCTTTTGCCGGAGAGCTCCCTTTCCTCTATCATCGACTCATTATTTCCTTCTCGTGTCGATATCACGGTTGCTCACGAGTTACGTGAGAAGAGAATTTCAAGCGACCCACGGTTGTCTGATAAACGACGTTTACGATTGTTACGCAATGGCGACGATGCGTCCGTTTCACACGTTCATCGAGGAAGTGGCGTCAATATTCTTCACAGAAGTTAATCACGATTGATACGAAGTTCCGTTTCACCGCGCTGCTGTCAGAATTAAAAAGAGATGCGTACATGTTAGCTTTATTAATTCTTTTTTTAATTCACCATGATTTTACGTTATTCCCTACTAGAAGTCTTTTAAGCATCTCGACGCATCGCCACGGTGTTTCACAGCGTAATTACGTTTCTAGGAACGAGTGATCCTTGAATTTACCGGGGGGTCGGGAAACTTTTCGCGGCAACAGCCTGAAGATAAAACTGGTCGCTGCTCGGTAATTAACCTGTTCAACCGTTGGCATCTGGTGGTAGGTCTTGCCACAATGTTGCTTAGAATTGATTCTTATCGGAGATAATCTATGTAATTTTTCTTTGCAAATTTCGCGACAGTACAAAATATTTTTGCGCACCGCTCTAATCGTACAATCGCTAAAATCTTTTTTGCTTTGGTATTCCTCTTAAAATATACTGTTTTTCATATTTTATCACGAATCGCTAAAGAATAATCTACTCTCAATTTAAATAACACACAAAGTTTTCTTTAACACGTTCGGTGCTTCATTAATTATGTATTTTCGCTATCTACGATACTGTATAACAAGTGTTGAATTAATTACTTCAAGAAAAGCTCTACATCTTTATTTTTGTATATCCATGACCTGCAGATCATTGTTGCATAGAAAATAGAATTTAGTGAAACAGAAAGTATTCTAAATAAAGAGAGGTCCGTATTATCGTGCCCTTGAATGTAAATTATGTTTTGGGCTACAAGGTCTAGGAACAAAGGAGCTAATAAATAGACTTCTATTTACGCTGCTTGTAACCTTTAGCTTGAGCTACAAGGTTAACTTTTTTGGTAATCCCCTTTACTATAAATATATGAACATGCTCCCTATCGATTCTATTGTATTGTAACATTATGAGAGTGAGGATCTGGATGAACATAAACTTATACCTTTATTTAATTCAATATATTTTTCTATTACAAATTCATCCACCCGTTCTTCTATCAGTCAACCTCAACAGTAGCAAATAATTTTTGTACAATACCTGGCTCAATAGCGTAAAACTCTTACTATAATTCATGTGAATTATTAGCAAATTTCGTGATTTTCAGTTTGTGCTCCATATTTAAGTCTACTCCTTTTAGTAGTTAAAATGTGCCATCTGGAAATCTTTTATTTTTTGAAATATATTGAAATATTTTATCGTTAAAAAAAATGAATATCACAGGGACTGTTATAAGATAATAATTAAATATTTAAGGATTTGGTTCAAGCAAAAAAGTAAAACTTCAGCTTTTTGATAACAGGTAAGGCATTTTAATTAAGGACAGCAATATTATACGCGTAGACTCAGATCCGTGGCATACATAGTCAATGTGTTAAAACTTTACGAATAATGATGCTTATTACTGAAATTAATAACTCCTGCTAACTTCTTCATAAATCAAAGTGTACCGACCTTCTATCACCATTGCGTTGCCTTGGAAATTATGTAAAAATATTAACACGGCAAACGCTGTTGAAAAATTGAAGTGTTATTTCGAGAATGTTGCGCATCGGTGTCTTCAAGAAAAAGCTCAATCCGTGCATGTCGTTGTCTTGTATCTAGTGAAATCATCGCGTTCACGTCGCAGCTATCTTTATACCACGTGCACGTATGTTGTTAAAATATTCAGATCATTGTTACTGCTTCCATCCAAGGTGTTTCGACGATGCAAAAGTCTGTGGGTCTTGAAAGAACAGAAAACTCTCCTTTCCTTCTGATTTCTCGTATAGGCGAAGGACAGACAGTTCGAAATTCTTTTTTCTTTTGGTTTCTCGGATAAGAGGGAGATTCCTTTTGTATCTGAGAAGCGATATTTAAATCGCCGTTCCGCTAACTGTACTCAGGTTCGAGCCAGAGACATCTCCGCTTCGGAGACAGGATGAGGAGAAGCGAGCACGGAAATTCTAAGCGTACCTCGTAAATTTTGCGAGGGCAGGACATACTGGTCGACATTGAAAGTTGACGAACGGTACAACGGCGTATTTACAACGGCGTTAACGGTGTTCCCCGTAATTAAGTAAATCGCGTCGCGACTATTCGTGCGTCTCTCGTAGGTCGTTCATCGCTCGTCAGTCGCTTCTTTTCAAGAAAAAAAAAAAAAAAAAAAAAAAAGGAAAAAGAATACGCTCGACCGAGATGTTTGTAGCAATTAAGAGATTGCTTGTGCACACAATCATGTACAGTTAACCAAATATCAGTGATGATAGGAGCGGTTTGTGTTTAACGTGATCGTATACGTCAATTGCGCGATGCAGAAGCCTGCGTTCCAAGCAGGAAGCAACAAGTGGTGACTATCAAAATTGGGGCGGTATGGAGTGTCATTAAGTTTATGGTTTGGTTCTACGGATGAGAGAGGAAGATTGGTTTTTCACTGGGATTTGAAATATTGTGTTACAAATGAAAATTTAAGGGTATGAAATAAAACAGGAGTAGTGGAATTTCATTTATTTGGAATTGGCAGGGAGCAAAGTGTTCATGTAACAGGAGTTTCTTCTAAAGCAAATAACGAGAATTTAGATAAGCAGATTCAATGGATAGAAATTCATTTCAGTTCATTTGAATGGCATTCTATTAGTTTCAATTTTGGAATAGTCAATTTTAATATGAATATTCCTCTGATTAATGCAACTAGGCTCGAGACCTCGACAAGTCACTATAATTCACGCTAAGGGAAGTTGTCAACATATTTGTAAAAATAATATTTATTCGCGTTGCTTAACGGAGAGTGAGCAAGATAGAAGATCGTTTAAACTTCCCTTATAAAGTACGAAATTAAAACTTCTATTTTTTTATCACACATTAATGAAGATATACACGTGAATTTGTAAGATAGTTTCCCTAGTAATACCTGAAACGAAGTGAATCAACTACGTTTGTAGAACGAATATCAATGATTATCAATATATCGAGTTGTGAACGATGCTACAGTATCTAAATGATAACGATGATTCTCATCCAGTTGGCTCGCCTTTCTAGTTCTGTTAGACAAGACGCCGATTGTGCAGAGTACAACCGTGAGAAGAAAGAAACGTTATACCAGTTTAGGGTCGACTTTGTCGAGTCCACTGGCTCGGTAGATTTAGATAAAGTGACTATGCAGGTTAATTGTCGTGTGCCGACTAGTTTAACCACTTAGTTTACTTTAATATCTCTTCCCTCTTTTCCGAACGCGGTATCCTCGCAATCTCAAGAATTTCAGTTCGTATCGCGTTTCTTCTAGTCACGATTCAATTTCAAATTGAAATTACTTAACTGCAATTTTCTAGAAAAAAATATCTACGTGAGAAGGATCGAAGAATCGATGTCGATATAAGAAACGCGTTATAGAAAATTAACGAAGAATCTGACCGCAGAATCGAGAGACTGAAGAACTACCGAGGAGAAATGCGAACACGGAGTAATGTTTGCGAAATAATTCGCATGCATAATTGGTTCAAGGTTATCAAGAAACTCTTGAAATTCGTATCGATCGAGACCTGGTTTCTCTTTTCTCACCATCATCATCATCATCATTTTTCTCATTATCACCTGTTTCTGTGTCTTCATTCGGAAAGAGATTTCGGAATTACCTTGAATTACCTTGAAGAATCTTTTGTTTGGTTAATCCCCCATTGAAAAGAACTCCTGTTAACCTGAATCCTTTATTGTCATCACATGATATACCTCTTTTCATTTAATGGCTCTAATAGACATGTAACAACCGTTACTTCAAGATAAAAGTCGTGACAATTTTATTTATACTCGCTTCAGACACTGAAATTCAGTTACGTTTGATAGAGATTTACTAACAACCAGTCTTTGGTACTATAAAGCGGTAGTATAACGAACAGGTGGGTGGTAAAACGAGGCTGGAATAAAACGTCGATGGCTTTATGACGCGGATCATTGACGTGGAAAAAACTACGATCCATTGACGGTACGCAAGTATAAAGACAGAGGATCGAATCATCCCACGCTACGAGCATGGCGAAAGTACTACGAACACGGTTGTTCGATGTGGCTGCACGGATCCGATCAGACCTGTCGATAGGCCGGGGAGGGTTAATTGAAGAGCACGTACATTGAACACCTTCGACCCGACGACCCGAAGGATGACACGATCGCTGCTTCATTAAAAACTATCGTACCTTTATACACCCTGTTTTATAAACGATGAAGTTGTTCCACGAGGGAATAGGGACTTGGTGTCTGTAGAAGTATTTTACTAACACCTTTTACTAAAAGGAGATTAATTGTAGAAATGGGAGAAAATAAATATTGTTACTGGTTATTTATGTACAAATGGTTACCTATTTTCATCTAATATACAAACTATTTGCACACCATTTGTTACAGTATATATATATATATATAAGAAATGGGAGAAAACAAATATTGTTACTCATTATTTATGTACAAATGGTTACTTATCTTCATCTAATATACAAACTATTTGCACACAATTTGTTACAGTATATATATATAAAAAATGGGAGTAAATAAATACTGTTACTTGTTACTTATTTAATATACAAACTATTTGCACACCATTTGTTACAGTATATATATATAAAAAATGGGAGAAAATAAATACTGTTACTTGTTACTTAT
>JACXIT010000128.1:595749-773342 GCA_014737525.1 Bombus difficillimus
AAGAAATGGGAGAAAATAAATATTGTTACTGGTTATTTATGTACAAATGGTTACTTATTTTCATCTAATATACAAAGTATTTGCACACCATTTGTTACAGTATATATATATAAGAAATGTGAGAAAGCAAATATTGTTACTAGTTATTTATGTACAAATGGTTACTTATTTTCATCTAATATACAAACTATTTGCACACCATTTGTTACAGTATATATATATAAAAAATGGGAGAAAATAAATACTGTTACTTGTTACTTATTTAATATACAAAGTATTTGCACACTATTTGTTACAGTATATATATATAAGAAATGGGAGAAAATACAATACTAGAAATACTATAAACTTGGAATGTAAGATTTGGTAAAGAAATATCTCTAAATAAATATTATTGTAAAATAAAGGTGTGTGCACGTGCTTCTTGTTGCTACTTTAATATTAACTAATATTAAAGATAAGATGTGCAGTATTGTTTAATATCATACAAATAAAACTAAACGTTATCAGAAGAATAAAAATCTAAAGAAAGCTGTAAATTGTACAATTGATGTTATAATCGTATCAAATGTTATAGCAGGAATAATTTGGTTCATATTATTATTCATTAGCAAGCTCCTCAACCTTGCACTCCTATGTCGAGTGTGACTCGACATCAGTTTCTATCTCAGGAGCTCCTTTCTTTGTGAAATGTGCGAAAGAAAAGCAGGATTGCATCCTGGAAACTGTTTCAAGATATATAATACGCTTAAAAATTACAAAATACAATAGTATGAATAAAATTGGTATTTAAGTGAATTTCATTCTTCCTTTATTTTGTTTAAATAGTCTCATTTTTTAATTAAAGTAAATTTGAAATAAAACACTTAAAAGCGTTGGGAGCTGCTGGTAACAAAATTGAAATAAAATTCAGAGTGCAAAGGGTTAAAATAAATATGACGATGGAACGTAATTATTCAGGGTAACGTCAATTTTGTTCATTCTAATGTGGCGACGGCACATTATCATTGTCTGTGTTCGTCACACGCATGTGTCGAAGACCTTAGACCTGACGACCTGTTGGATGACAGCATGATTCCTTTACGAGATACTGACTCTTTATACCATACTTTCGGATGACATAAACACAAAAGAAGTATATAAGTATATACATTTCGCACAACAAAGGTAGACCAAACAATGCGATTAACATAAACGAGCATTTTATAGACTATAAACGTTTATTTTTTTTTTTTTTTTTTTTTATAATGAACTGGATGAGTCACTTTGTTTCAGAAATTTTTCTCAATCTTTAAAGCTACTCCATTACTCCTAATCTTTCCCTCGACTTTAATTTTTAATACTTCAAAATTTTGATTTTTAATATTGCAATATACTAAATTATTTAATAAGAATATTTGATTAATTCAACACCCGAATGGCATGTAGTTCTTCAATATCTCAACCCTAGATACTTTTATCCTTCGTTAGTTAATACTTTGATGCCTCAATCTTCCAATTACCAAATACATCGATGTTCCAAACTTTTAATCCTAAGTGCTCTAATATTTCAACTTTTTGATTCTTGATATCCCAAAGTTTTGATATTAAATGCTTCAATATCACAATCTTCCTATTCTTAATATTTCTATATTCTTTATGCTGTAACAATCCAATGCTTATAATATTCCAATATCCTTAATACTCTGATGCTTTATGGTTTCTTGCAAAAGTAATCGCAGTTAGATTACCTTGCACCTCAGTTTGTGAGAAAAAGTAAATTATCAAACGGAAACGACTCGTTAAAAGCTATCAACGAATTTGTAATGTCTCACTGAGCGTGACAGTCGACTGGCCACGAAGTGTGGGAGCGTGAGAGATGACAAAGCCAATGGTGAACGATGCTGGGAAAAGCAATAGAAGAGGAGCCAGGTTGCAACGATTATTGGTAAAGCGTCGTTACAATGGAGTTTTAAATTTGAACCGCAATATCTCTGGTAATTTTTCGGATCAACGACTTTCGAGAAATCGGCTGGAAATAACAAGTTCAAGTAGGGGACCAGGCTTTGGCTAACAACTCTTGGATGTTATAAAATATCGCTTCCTTTTTTTATCACTCTCTTAGTTGTTCCTATAACTTCTTGCAACATTTTTAACCACTGAAAATTAATGGTAATTATTTATCTATCTTGATACATTTTTTTATTAAAGAATTTTTTTTAAGTAATAGAATTATAAATCGACTTTTTAAAAATTCAGGATAATGTACGCTTGACTTATTCGTTATATTTATTAAATAAATTATATCCCATAATAGTTGAAGACGAAGAGGAACGATGAAAATGACTAATAAATAAATAAAAAAGCCTAATATACATATCTAGAAAATATTGCAATATAAACATAACTATGTACCTACAGATGATGTTAAGGGAAAATTCTTTTTATAAATAAGATATTAAAATAGCTTGAACAGAATGTGTTAATTAAGTTCACTAAAAGTCAATCATGTTATACCACGAATGTTGCCTTGCATACATCCTTAATCATTACTGCTGGATTGAGTTTAGCAACCTATAATTAACGATTTCCTATAAATTACGATAGATTATCAATTCAAACGATCGATATCTACAGGATTGATACATATACACTTACGCGTCAAAGAGGAAGGTGGAGGTCAGTCTCGCCAACTACGTTTTCTGTTTATTAGATCCTTTTATGCAACCTGGGTCGATCGCTGCATCTGAACTCATGTAATGATCGCAGTTAGGTTGGGGTTTGATTCTATCTAATAAGTATACTTTTTATTATCATGTTGGAAACAACAGGATATGAAGTCATAACCGGCTACCAGATGATTTTTTACCATCGTCATTATTTTAATTAACCTATTCAAGTTGGAATAGGAATATTTCGATATTTAATATTCACTAATATGGATGATCGTTAGAAATCAGATGAACCAGTACGATCAACCGTTAATTTAACGTATAATATTGGATTTTAATTTTTTACGTCTTGAAGATTCTTTAAAGTATCACTTCTCTGCAATTCTACCTGTGTAATTATGTCTTCATAATTGTAGAAATATTTATACCTAGTGTAAGGTTATGGCAATATAATAATAAGGTACAATCTTACGGAATTTAGAATCAAAATGCTAATGAAATATATGAATTACACACTCCAGGGCATAGGGAGCTCAACAAGAAAGTTATTTAAGGGAGAGAAGTGTAATATGACGATACTTTTCGAAAGCATGTTCTATAATGCAAATGTAAAAAATGGATTTCAAAACATTATAAATGTTTCTATAGCTGAAATAAATTTCTGTTTAATAAAGATGATCGATAACAAAATATTCTCCCAATTTCTGACCTGGATAATAACGACTAACAAGCAAATTATAATAAAAAAAATCTTTTCGAAACTTTGTTGCGAATAATGAGAAATGAAGGCAATAGAGCGGTTAAAAAAGAGAGGATGAATCGGAAATGCCAGTTGCAAACTGTTTCATAACATTTCCAACCGCCGATGCATCTTGCACTGTTTTGCAACGTTAAAGTACTTAGAGAGCGATGCATCTCTCGCAGTTTTGCGAAAACTCTTGCAAAGTTTCGCCCTACACTAATGCAATTAACACATGGTCCTAGAAGGAAAGAACAAAGCCGATGGGAGATGAGAGACAATCGAACCGTAACAAGGAACGACCATGAAATCGTTTCGTCTCTCCCACGAAGGGATTGGTTCCGATCTCTATGGCGATGCTGTATCTTCGTGGAACAGGTATCTGACAAGTATCCACCTGGTTAAACGACTTCATTGTAAGGATCTCTACTATCGTGACTGAGCTATAAACTTCTTGATGATCGTTCCTCTTTAAATCAAGATTTCTAAACTGTTTAAGTTCATCGATATTTAGAACCAGAATTTTCGAAATATTACTTTAGCATTTGTAATTAGTTCTCTAATATCCGAATCTAAACACATCAATTTAAGTTATCGATTGGAATTTTTCTACAGAATCAACTTTGTTCTCGGTTCACTATATTTATATCTATCAAAATGTTATCTTTTGAGATTCTAAAACCATTTAAATTCATTCTAGGGATCCCCAGAATACTCATAACCTAAAATTCTCTAATATTTCTAAACACATAAATTTAAGTTATCGATTGGAATTTTTCTACAGAATCAACTTTGTTCTCGGTTCACTATATCTATCTGATCATATTCACTGTATTTATATCTATCAAAATATTATCTGTTAAGATTCTAAAACCATTTAAATTCATTCTAGGGATCCCTAGAATACTCATAACCTAAAATTCTCTAATATTTCTAAACACATAAATACAAGTTATCCACTGGAATTTTTCTACAGAATCAGCTTTGTTTTCGGTTCACTATATCTATCTAATCATATTCACTGCATTTATATGTATTAAAATATTATCTGTTAAGATTCTAAAAACATTTAAATTCATTCTAGGGATCCCTAGAATACTCATAACCTAAAATTCTCTAATATTTCTAAACACATAAATACAAGTTATCCACTGGAATTTTTCTACAGAATCAGCTTTGTTTTCGGTTCACTATATCTATCTAATCATATTCACTATATTTATATCTATCAAAATGTTATTTTTTAAGATTCTAAAATCGTTTAAATTCATTCTAGGGATCCCTAGAATACTCATCACCTACAATTGATTTTCTAATAAGTTCAGTGATATGAATTTAAGGTATACGTTAAAACTAATCTACAGGATCAAACGATATTATTCATGCTATCCATACCACGATCCTTTCTTACTAATGATTTTTACTGTTTTCCTTATGATGCTTCCTCCAGAAAATAAAACATGACGTGCGAACGAGGCTCTAGTCACCTGTGTAATTAACGTGCGAACAATAGACGAGTGACACCATAACCGGAGGACGTGTCGTTACACAGGACAACCATACAACGAAGCATCATACCGGAAGCTGTTTGTACAACGGGAAAATACGATCGTCGATTCTCTGGTTTCGGGATCGATTCCTCAACGGTGCGAAGATCGCGTGATCTAATGCACTGATTAACGAACTTTTTGTCGTAGTATAAATGTTTGCACTTATTCTTACATTTTTCTATACTGAATTCCAATCTGCTGTTAGACTTTTTCATTGCCTATCATTTTCTGTATCTTTCAGTGTTTAATGTATAATTATTTTGTCAATAATCTATGGCTATTCTATCAAGTCTTTAAAAATTCATTTCCTGGATTTCATTTGGATTTCTTCTGCGAAGCCGCGGATACCATAAATTACGAACTTGGTAACTAATTTCAAAATAACTCAGGCATGAAAAAGATATCTATACATATCAGAGTAAGTAATGTTCTAGTATTTTGATTGACTACTATTGAACACTTAAATGGGCTGTTCTTCAGGTCAAATATTTCAGCGAGTCATCAATTGTCTCGTTTTAGATAACATTCATTCATTTAGGGGGAGAACAATTATTATTAATTATTATTTAAATAGGCAGAAGTGTATGAACCATTCAAAGTAAAGTATTTACTATAATATTTAGGAAGCCAAACAAATTTCTTTAGTTGCAGTCATCAAAATATATAAATATTCGCGATTTGCTTATTTTGGTATCTTATCGAATCAAATGGTTATCACAGTATCCTTTCCTTGATCTTTTCAGACTATGAGGTGAACCACGTAACGGTGAATTCGCGATGGTTCACTACAGAAATATGTATATATTTTATTCACCGTTCTCGATCCTTCAACAAGCGCTGATCAAGTGAATTCTTTCTTGCCTTCGTCGTGTCCTTAAGCATCGATTATCGTCGTCGGTGAAGCAACAGCAGGAAGTTCGAAGCTGTACGATCGCATTTAATAGAGCTGTTACTTTCAGCCGTAGCTCCTTACCGGTTCCGCTTGATACTCTCTTCGCATCTTTTATCTTTGTTTGAGGAGATACATAACGTCTAGCCAGACATTAAGTATACAAGGATTCTTCATTGTGAGATTATTATCGAGATATAAGTCACGTGAGGTGTGTGAAGAAAATATTGTAAAAAGAAATCTTATTTGACAATATCTTGTTATGACATATATTACAATATTTATGGGAGTCAATAGAAAAGATGTAAAAATGAAGAAGCTAAAATTTCTTAATCTTTCTAGTTTTAAGGGTTGAATGAAGTAGAGTTTCAATTGCAAATTTAAAAATAATTTAAAGATACATTGTATTTTAAAGTATCCTGTATGTAAATATTGAACAACTTTCAAATTTTCAATTCAAGTACATATACAATAATTACACTGTAATTTATGTTAAACACTTGTCACTGTATTTTAGAATGTGTTATAGAAGGATAGTGTTTCAAATTTCAAATTAAAGTTCCTGTCATTTGCACTAATTTTCATCCGAAACCTTTAACGATTAAACGACTTGTAACACAAATCAAAAGATTATCATTTACATATTTTTGTTATTTTTTTAAACTCTCAATCACAAAAAGGAACAGATGAACCAAAAGGAAAATAACTCGCAAATAAAACCCATAAAAAGGATCATTTTTTCCTTCAAAAGGCATGAAGACGCGTCGTGTATGATCCGGAATTTCAATGGAGATTCCACGTTCACGTAACGGAAAATGCACCCAGCGAAATTGAAGAAATGGTCGATAGGATAACTGGCGGGGCAGTTTTGCGGCGTGGAGCGAAGATAGTACGGGCAGAAGGTACCGCGAGGAAAAAGAAAACAGGCTGGGTTCCGGGTTCGATTCCCAGGGCTGACTCGAGAAACGTTGCTTCTTCCTCCGACCGATCTAGATTGAGAGGAACGAAGGCGCCTACCGACTAGAAACACGAGCTGGTAGCAGTAAATTATTATAGTAGGATGATTTCATGGGCAAGGGTCAAACGAGCCGAACGAAACAACGGCTATTATACCAGTCAGACGATGATCAAGACGTCGCCTCAAATCGGAAGTTCATCAAACTTTTTCATTGTTTGTATCGTGTTTGGTATCGTAATGATTGGAAAACACAAGTCTACATGTATTTAGATGGAAATGCATTTCGTGATCGTGAGGTGGATGTAATCTTTGTGTAAGGCGCTTGTTAAAGGGCGTGTAAAAGACTTTGTACGAGATTGAGGTACTCGCAGGTGTATTTTTATGAAATTGTAGCTGTGATGTTGTGGGACAAAGAGTCGTGAAAAGGAGGCGATGGTAATAAGAATCGAAGAGGAGATTGAATTCGTGATTTGAAATGCAAAGTAGAAGAGTATTATACAATACGTTTTCTGTTCGGCAATTTTCACAAGTTTAGCGGGTTAATTTTCCATCAAGTGCATAATCTCTTGCCATTTAACTCTATTGAATTTCAGGCGAATGTGCTCCTGATTCTTCTCGAGAAACATATATTTTGAACGATGAACAGGAAAAATTAGATACTCCATGAATAAAACAAATGTGAAGCGTATAAATAAGGTTGCGGTTTCAATATCTAAAGTTTCTTTTGTTAATTTTTATTTTGAAAATGTAAACCGATGTTAAAACGAAGAATATGGTTCCAGAGCGATTTTCTGACATCTTTACGGGAAAAATAAAATGTAAAAAGTTGATAAAAGAAATATAGAATAATACCAGGTGGTTGATTATCAGAATTTAGACAAATGAAGCTACCACACACCAATTATCTATCATAAAAACAATAACATTTTCTCTTGTATTAAACATGTCGGAGGATCTATCAAACGGTATACCAACTTCCTAAATCACGAAGTCAACATTATTCATGAGAATTACGTGAACGACGAAAAGAAGGAAGAAAGACGGAATTGTAAAGTGAAACTGTTCATTTGCAGGAATTGACCGGGTCAAATTATCCCTGACAATGGTGTCCCGGATAAAAATTTTCCTCTGAAAACGCTAAGGCAAATAATTCGTAATTTAGCCAAAGTGCTAGTTCTATTATCGTTCGCTTGGCCATCGAGTTTAAAACAGAAAGAAAGGACGACAGCTCGGCGAACGTGGCCTCTAACATCCAGCAAGAGGTCGATCGAAACCCACGATAGCCCGGTTGACGCTGCATCTTGCAGCGAATAATGCAACAGTTACTGTGGTTCGACTTCTGGGACCATTGTTTCTCGGCTGTGCGAACTTTCAGAGCCACCGATGTATAAAAGAACAAGACACGCTTCTGTTTCAAATGATTCCTCGCGTGGAATTCTATTTCCAGACGATTTAAGAACAATATTGTTGTATTGAGAAATTACAGTTCGTGTTACATATTACTGGTCGAATATTGTAAACTTTCTGTATGTATAACTTGCAAAAAGTAATAATGTTTAAAATAGACTTTGTCGTAGAACGATTAATCGATCGAATGTGTAACAGATAATTCTTCCAGTAATGTTATACCGCCTTTTTGTAAATCATGTTTCGATGGTTGAAATACATATAATATACACATGCTAGTTATGTAATTGATTACTAGATTTATATTATCGCAAAGATTTTATTAAAATCTGTTGAGAATTTCGGATCTTAATAGCCGAGATAATGGCGTCTGAACACTAAATTTACACTTGAAATTTATATTAGAATAGTTATATACTTGCCTTATAAATGATTCCAATGATATTCATCGATACTTGCACGCGTCTCAGTATACCAGACTGTTAACCGACTGAACAGTTTACATTCGTTTGTTTTCCAGACGCCGCGACAAACATGCTACACACTGATGTTCACATACAAATAGTACTATTACGCATCTCACCTAATCTAGCACATAAAATTATACATACGTCAATAAAATCTATTCTAAATCTAATTATCTTTATTTATATATTTCTTGAAATATTTTGAAGGAATAAGAAGTCGAAGATGAACAGTTTACATTCGTTTGTTTTCCAGACGCCGCGACAAACATGCTACACACTGATGTTCACATACAANGTAGTACTATTACGCATCTGACCTAATCTAGCACATAAAATTATACATACGTCAATAAAATCTATTCTAAATCTAATTATTTTTATTTATATATTTCTTGAAATATTTTGAAGGAATAAGAAGTCGAAGATGAACAGTTTACATTCGTTTGTTTTCCAGACGCCGCGACAAACATGCTACACACTGATGTTCACATACAAGTAGTACTATTACGCATCTCACCTAATCTAGCACATAAAATTATACATACGTCAATAAAATCTATTCTAAATTTAATTATCTTTATTTATATATTTCTTGAAATATTTTGAAGGAATAAGAAGTCGAAGATGTCGATCGCGAAAAGAGATTTACTCCGCTCTAATGATAATCCACAGTTGAAGATACTAATTGTAAGCTTACAATCGATTCAGCTCGAACTCCTTTGGAACTCGTTTGCGTTGCTAGACCTTGAATAAAGAGGGATTTCACGGAGATTGTAGGTATTCTCTGTACCGTGATTTGTAACGAGATTAACCGCATTGAACTTGTTGTACATGCTTGTTATGTACGTGGTTGAAGAACGGATTACCTGAATGGTAATCCGAAAGGTTGCAGTAATTTTATCAATCCATCAAACCGTCCCGGACATTACAAACGGTACAGAGACATCTTATGCGTGTCTTAAAGAGATTTGGTAATATCCTATGAAATATATTTTGAATACGTCTTCTGGATGTTCTGTGACACAAACCAGAATGTCTTAAGGAAGAAGTTAGGTTTGAACTGTACAGAAAGCTTTTCGCACTATGTATTGTTAAAATATTTATCGATTTTACTCATTTTAATGAGAAGAATACTTCTTTAAACTTTTTTTCGAAACTTATACCATTCTTCTCGCATCAAGCATTCTTAACTGCTTCAAGACCGAACCTTTTTTAACAGCAGAACAAATCTTTTGTTTGCAATTATTAACAACAAAGACACTCATTTTCTGATGTTTTTGTAAAGAAGATCTAATGCACTAAAATAGAAAAAATAAATTTATTGTTTACTTGACGTGGGCATAAAATGATAGTCTGAGTTATATTGAAGTATAGTATTTTCCAATCCAGCTCGTAAAATGCTTTATTAGTTAATTATATCTCGAGTTTTTTTTATAAATAACAAAGTTGAATTCGCTTAAGAAAAAAAAAGAAAAACAGCAAAATCAGATTACTCTGATCAGCGCACGCGTAACATACCTAAGTCTCGTCTGAAGATTACACGCACGCAAGAGCGACGCATCAAGCGTGCTGCCAGAAGGGGACTCGTATTCACTTCGCTGGTACACAAACAATTACGTTTAATGAGTCGGTATTTAGTCATTTCTGCGGCTTTGTGCCTCAGGTCGGGTTTCAATTGTTCGGTTTGCTGCAGTGTCACTGTCAATGAGATTTCCCGTGAAACATGGCCTCCTCCGTGAATAAAAAGGCAATGTTCAAATTAATTAAGAACAGGCAACTTGAGAGAGCTACAGGAGCTATTAATATATATAATTAAAATAATAATTATATATATATTGATATATATAATGCAGTTACATATTTTATACTGAGTAGAACATTTAGAATCAATTTGTTTCCTTCAAGTGCCTGCTTTTGAAAAAGTCTAATTTGAAACTTGTTAACATTAGAACTAGTCGAATTGATTGGTTTTATAATTTTATTTTAAAATTCCTACTTCATGTTATATTTTTTGATGTTGTGACTTTCGCAACGATAACTAAAAGAATAATATAATGAATTTTATTTTCTTTTTTATGTATTCGAACTCAAAATAATTTTGTATCAAGGCTACTCATACCAATACCAATCAAAGTGTAAAAGGGTCCTGCAATCAATTTATCGAACCCCAATTAACCAGTTTCCTCGTTTTGTACAACTTGCCACACGTTTTGAACATTTCTACCGCGTATCATTCGATATGATGATATCAGTTACGAGGAAAATTCCGAATCGATCGCTAGATCGCTGGTCGAAATAACTGGTCTTACAATTTTATAAATGTGTCGACCCTCGTTTAGGTCGATTATGGTCCCAGATGAATTAATAATACCAAAAATGTACTACATAACATGGGATTGCTTCTGTAAGAAAGTAACAAATCAACAAATATAAAAACATTCTATTATTACGTATTTTTTAAAGATCAATCATTTTGACTTCTTTTGGTAGAAATAGCTTCGTGTTAACTATCGGTAGTTCTAGTGTTAAATATACGTGAACTAGGCTAATTTCGATGATAATCAGCCAGAAATTATTCTATATATAGTGGAATATAATCTCGCGTAAAGCACAAGTAACTCAAATTTGTAGATTCAAATTCTTTCGTTTTACAATTTTTAGTCAGGAATTAGTCTCAAGCGCACGTTCTCGAAGAATTTTTGATTTGACTTTGACTGTTTGTTGACTTTTTCGACCTGCTTTCCGTATAAAATGACATTCTGCTGATTCACTTATTATACCCACTCTAGAAATACCCAAATTTACATTTGACAAATTTTCAACTCTCTAAAGCGAGGCTTGAGTGAAAAGAATTCTATTTAGTCACTCAACTGATTCTTGCTCATGGAATAACCTTCTATCCGAATGTGCCACACCTGTCACACCCTGTCTGTACTATCTTACAGTTCTGTATTTATTTACCTCACAAAAAGCTACAAAATTTATCAAACTCCATAACGTGTATAGAAAATGAAAATGACAATCATTCAAAAACAGCTTGACAGGTATACTTAAGAATGATTAGTGGGGCATTTTGTTGGAGAATTATAAAGATCCGAAAAGTATCGTATAAAAAAGAGAGACTCGTGACCGGGTGTTAATACCGTTAAATCATTTTGTTTGGTACGTGGAAGAAGAATAAGAGCACCTAGTGTATAGTGAGAAATAGGCCAACGCGACGTCTTCGTTGTTTGATAAGCAAATTAGATAAAAATCCGCGGAGTTGGATCTCGCGCAAGAAGCTCGTTAAATTTATCAAAAGAAGATAATTAAGATACGTATTTCGTTCACAGGGACCTTGAGAGAAGTTCACCGTTACGTCGTTTACGTTACAAAACGCGTAATAGGTAAAGCATGCGGCGGTGTTACGAGACGATGAACTGATAACGAAAACAAAGACTTTCTGAAATAAGAATAAATAAAATTCTCAATTGTGCGCGTTAATATTTTAACAGATGAAATTCAGACAGAACTATAACGATCAAATTTCTCGCGTTACCATTTTCAAGAGGTCAGTGACGTTAATAACTAAAAAGTCTAGAAGAAGAAAATCTTTCGATTTGAAGAAACTGAATGAAACTAAATCTTAATATAGAAATCTATGTTTGCAAATATTAAAGTCTTAGAACTTCGTAATTCATGATAGAATCCTTCGTCAATAATTCCTCAATTTTTCTTAAAATTTCTTGTTTTACATGGAGGAAATCTTCGTAAACACCTCGCAGTCTCTAGGGGAGGATGCAGAGTATAGTGCCGGATTTCTATCGGTTAAAATTTCTATGATGTCCTATCTAAATACTTCAGGAGCCCCAGGAACTCTAAAGGAATGCATCACTAATACTCAGCTCAGGGAATATCGAAGATATTTCTAACACTGGGAAAATCCAAAAGAACCGAGAGAAATGCATGAAGCCATAAACCTGAGTGAAAACGAAAACCGTTGGTGCCCTCCGACACGCGGAACCATCTTATGCAACGTTCTCCCAGATGTAACCGGTATCGTCGACAATTTCGTCAATTTCCGCAGATACCGATCCCGTTACGTGAAAACAGACGGTTCGCGGAAACGTTCTCTGTAAACGGTAGCCTGCTTGCATGCTTCTGACGATGCATCGCCATGTGTATCAAACCTAACTCGGTCCACTTGTCAATTCCCTGCGGGCTCATCGGTGGTACTCTTGACCTAATTATCATTTAGTAGTAGCATCGTATTAATTAACCTTTGATGCTCGTAAACGAACGATTTCCTTTCACGTCACTGATCAAGACGAGGAGCAGGATCGAGCATAAAAGTCTTCGATTTTCGTAGGCTCCTGCTGCATCCTTACCGAGGCAACAGCGAGGAACCTTTTGTTGATGATGTGTTTTTTGAAAAAATTGATGTTTATTAGCCAACGTGTGTTCACGTTTCTATTGATAGTAAATTATTTGTTTCCGTTTGGAGGTAGATCTTGGCGAAAAGTAGGGAACACGCGGCGATACTTTAAGATGGAAACAGATGAGTAATTCAGAGGCTACACTGACATTAATTGTATGCATTAAAAAATAGAAAGACTGACGATATTACAAACGTTATTCTTTAAAATTTACATTCAAAATTTATCTGTACACTTCTCTTTCGATAAACAAGTTCATGGAAGTGAATATGATACAATTTTTAAGACATTGTATAGTAATTATGTTTCTGAACAAAGTGCGGTTAATCAGTTTGGCTTCTGAGAAACTCAAATGATCTTTCAATGTTCACAGTTCGTAGACTGCTTCACAGTTGTTAACTTGTTTGCTTGGAACAAATTGCCGCTTTGAAACCGAAACGATCAAATGTTTCTACAAGTTGATACTTGTTGAGTATTGTTTGAAACATACAACAGACAATAGACTACAAAATGTACAAAATTGTTTCTTCAGCGAGGATGCATCTCTATCGTAAATTATTTCTCTTCTTTAACCTCTTATTTCGCTCGTCTAATTGAAATACGATGTTGAAGCTGGCATTCTCAGGCTGCTGGAAAAGTAAGACGGTAATCGCGAGATTATCGTATCGGTATCAATTATTTGTGGATTTCTTGATGGAGCGGAAACTAATGACGTCACGTCGTAGGTCCAACGGAACGCGAGCGCAGGCAATTAACGAGTCATGAGAAATTCAGTTGAAAAATAAAGATTTCTTTGGCCGGAAATAAGGGACTTCTTCTGTATTACGGAATTCTTTCTGGTGGCGTACCGGTCTCTTTCTCTTTCCAACAGTTCGACGATTTCCCTGGCGAGGATGCACCCGGTGCCGTTACACGAGTGCGAAACGGAATCTTCGCGGAAACGTTGCTCAAAGCGACGGTAGTTCCTGCCGAACAATGACCCTTTTTATTATTCTTCAAAACGACCAGAAAGATCTGCCGTTTTGTCGCTTGTTCGAAGGTTCGTGTGTTATTTAAATTTTGCGTTGGCGATATTATTAATTTCTTGTTCGTTAATTATAAAAATTATATAGAGTGTTCCGCTTTATTATAACTTTTTAACGAAGTATTGGATTAATAAGAAAGTGATATCAGTCTTTAATCATACTACGAAAAGCAATTCCAAATGGCTCGTGCTATAGTTGTCGATAGAATCATTTTATAAATTGCTATTCTGTATTGATTAGGAAACTGATCCTAAATTGAATTAAAAATCACTCGAATTTGGGTATCTTCAATAAGTGCAATCTACAAACACTAGTTTAGATTCCAAAATTTTAAACGTCAAACGAAACAGATCGACGTGATAAATGAAATATTATTAATAAAAAGCGTGCAGCGGTATAACAAAAAGAAATAAGTTATTGTTATGCAATGAAGAGATAGCTATCGTTGCTACTATCAGTGCCTATAGCATCTACATGATACGAGGCAAATCATTTTTTCTCGTTACCATAGATCATCCTCGTGGACCGATTTGTCCTGGCGGTGATCATTTTTTAACGATGGTACCACCATATTGACATAATATACACCGTTCGCAATTAAATGTACCGAGTATCTGGCGATGCATGCATGATGATCCATAATGATAGCAATCGCAGATCGACACGTGAGATTTCGCTTCCCGAATACTTGAACCACGTTCGTTTTGACAAATCACCCTTCTTTCGTAATTAACGATTTTTCTGATATTTGCAACTTTGTTGGTTCTGTGGAATCGAAGATCTTTGTAAAAAGACAAACGCAGGGAAATATTTCGTACGAATCGGCGACTTCCTAGAGTTTGTTCGAACGAAACGCTTCGATTCGAAATGGTCGATTCTGTTCATCCGTTGTCGACACCCAAAGCGTTTCTCTCGGGCGGTCCGTATCAAATAGCGTACTAGCGCAACTTCAAAAATACCTACGACTCTGTGAAGAAGATGGTTCGCGAGAGGAAGGAAAAAACGTCTGAAAAAGACGAGGACGAAGGAACCTGGGGGTCCGGAATGTCGCGCTCCGATTGGCCAACTGTCGAACCCATGCTATCTCGGATTGGACCCAGCCACGTTTCCCCACCTTCGTTGGAAATTCACTTTTTACGGACGTTATTACAAAACTGACTGGCATCTCCTAGACCATGTCATTATTACTTAGTACTCCACACGGCGAGGATCCTCTCACGAGTACCCACCTCCACCACTCCACTATCACCATTCACCACCACCACCACCACCTCCACCACCATCTCCACCACCGTCACAATCATTCGTCCACCACCGTCGTCACCACTTCCACCATCTCTTCTACCTCCACCGCCGTCACCAGCACCACCACCACCGCCTCCACCACGGCATAACCTCTTCTATTTCTACTACTCTTCGTCCTCCTCCTCCTCATCTTCCCACCTTTCGCAGCCGTGGAAGACGAGCAGCCACGCGCGGATATCCTGGCAGAGTGTTACGGAGAACGGAGAACAGTGGCACAGAACGCACGTTGCTCCATTTTCGTGCATCGCGCGTAGGAAGCCCGTTCTCTTCTCTTTATCCTTCTACTCTTGATCGGTTCTACTGACGCGCGCTTCTATTTTGACTTTCAGTAGAAAGAACACAACCGTAGCGATCCTTCGTTTCGTGCAGCAATTACAAACACAAAGAACGTAAGAGAAAGGAGGACGTTTTTGTAAATCTCGAAGAGAAAAGAAGAAAAGAAATATTATTAAAATAAAAATCCGATACGCTGCGATCGACGATAGATCGATAGGATCGGCAGAGTCGTATAGTTAGGATACGTTTCGTTCGACGTCGGGTGTTCTTCTCCTTCCGTTACAGTGGAAGTGGATCGTCTGCCGCGACCAGACAGTGGAAACGGACCGTTCGTGGCGCGGCTAAACGGAAACCGGTGGTGAACGGGTTCTACGCGGCCAACGACAGACATAGTTCGTTAATATATATATATATCGTACACGCGTATACACGTGCACAGACACGCGTGATATTACGTTAGCGAGCGCTTTCGATTTCAACGAGAGGGAAGACAGTGCAACTGGTGATTCGTGAGAGACCCTGTTCCAGTGAGTTTCCAGGGACTGGTTCCTCAGCGACGAGGGCGAACGAAGGTCTTGCAGGTCCGTGGAACCGAGCAGCGCGTCATGGCTGCCACGAGGATGGACTGGAAGTTTAGATTGTAAGTGATTATTTTTATTACTTCGCTCTAGTTGCTTAAGGGGACGCTTGACAACGAGCAGGCGCGATCAACAGTGCACACAGCGAACTCTGTGCATCGAATCTTCTCCCTTTTCTTCTTTTCCTCTCATTTCTTCTGGACCCTCGTCACGCAGTTTGTCGTTCTTTCCGAAAACGGTACCTTTCTCGTGAGAAATTATGCGTATTGGTTGAACGTTTTTTTAAACGTCGAGATTGATGATCGTCGCGCTTGGTGGTGCACGTGGTGGTGCAACTTTCCTTTCGCAAGGTAAATGTCCTTTCCAGAATACGATTATCTATCATCGCTTGTTTACAAGAAAATGTAAGCTGTGCCTTCGTTTCAAGAATTTGAAGCGTAAGAAAGCTGTTTAGAAAGTTAAGAACTTAAGGACAATGTATGTATTTTATAAATTAGTATTTTATTCTTTCGACAAATGTTTATTATTTATCGTGCAGCTTCATTGTTTCTTCCTCCAAGTAATGTTCATAGATTTCTACAATATTCTTTTTCGTCATTATGAAAATAAATCACAGTACAAGTTAATAAAATAAATGACAAGGAGATTAAGTTTCATTTTTATTTTTCTATACTTTATCGTCACAAAGAATTTTGTATGTTGTAAGACATTTTTATTGATTAATTTCGAATGGCTATGTTTGATTAACTAATTGCTATATTTTACGTCCAGATACATGGAAATAGTACTTTTCGAGTTTAGTATTTCCAATACTTATTATATAAGTCTTTAACAAGTTAATCGAAGATGGCAAGTTGTTTCTTTATCTTGTAACTGATAATCCTTTGAACCTAATATTATAATTTCTTTACTTAAGAAATCCGTTTCGTTTGTGTTAAAAGTAAATCTCAATATATACATATTGACAGAAGAATATTTCGGGCAGTTGCTACGAAACACGAATAATCTTAATTTAAATGGCAAACAAAACGTGAAAAAATGTTAATTCGTACGAAAGAACGGTTTAGAAAAGGAAACAATTAAACGATGGATTAATAACCACGCGGCGAATCGATGGGATCGGCGGATTATTCCTTGGTATCGCATTAAAGTGCTGATTGCCCGCTCATTTACGGGAAATAAGGAATAATCGTCCAGCGTTCGTCCAGCGTTTTCGCCGCGATCTTCTCAGCCGATATGAGAACTGTTCGACCACGAGGGAATCGAACAGAAGGGGAGGAACGATGAAAAATAACATAATCGATTAGAGGCGGAATTATCGACCGTGAAACGCCGCATATCTCGTTTATCTATTATCCGTTTCCCTTGCCTCTCGATCTTCCAACAACTTGCGATCGTTTCTCGCCGAAGTAAATAATAATTGGTATTTTCAGATACCAACATCGTCCTTACTTTCGTTGACTGATCTACTGATCATCTTTTTTTATTTGTCTTCTAACTGAAGATTTAACAAATTAAAAATATGCATTTCTCATTGAGTGAAAAACATTGTTAGACTAAGCCGTGCATCTTTATGCAAACTCATATTCTTATAGTAAGTAAAGCAATAAAATTGCTGTAAATATTATAATTAGACCGTGGATGTTCGTGCAATTTTACATTTTACTAGAAAAGAGTGACTTAAACAACGATTTATTTCAGTGAATATACCATTACAAGGAATGATTGATATACATTTTTAATATTATCTGCAATTCATACATTTTTGTATGACTTTCACTCGAATCACTTTAGTTCCAAAATAAATGATTTGTAAAGAACGATTATGCAAACTCATATTCTTATAGTAAGTAAAGCAATAAAATTGCTGTAAATATTATAATTAGACCGTGGATGTTCGTGCAATTTTACATTTTACTAGAAAAGAGTGACTTAAACAACGATTTATTTCAGTGAATATACCATTACAAGGAATGATTGATATTAGACATTTTTAATATTATCTGCAATTCATACATTTTTGTATGACTTTCATTCGAATCACTTTAGTTCCAAAATAAATGATTTGTAAAGAACGATTATGCAAACTCATATTNCTTATAGTAAGTAAAGCAATAAAATTGCTGTAAATATTATAATTAGACCGTGGATGTTCGTGCAATTTTACATTTTATTAGAAAAGTGTGACTTAAACAACGATTTATTTCAGTGAATATACCATTACAAGGAATGATTGATATACATTTTTAATATTATCTGCAATTCATACATTTTTGTATGACTTTCACTCGAATCACTTTAGTTCCAAAATAAATGATTTGTAAAGAACGATTATGCAAACTCATATTCTTATAGTAAGTAAAGCAATAAAATTGCTGTAAATATTATAATTAGACCGTGGATATTCGTGCAATTTTACATTTTACTAGAAAAGAGTGACTTAAACAACGATTTATTTCAGTGAATATACCATTACAAGGAATGATTGATATTATACATTTTTAATATTATCTGCAATTCATACATTTTTGTATGACTTTCATTCGAATCACTTTAGTTCCAAAATAAATGATTTGTAAAGAACGATTATGTCAGTAACAAACATTCTCCTGTACAACATTTCCACGAATCGCATAGTACAAATCTTTCCTTCATATCGTCATTGATGAATGACTAGAGAAAATCAGAACATTATATCAACAAAACGATTCGATTATTAGTTATACTAAAAAATAGTATCTCCTTTTAATCAATCATGCAGCTCGTTCGGAGTTGTAAAAAATTATTTTGATGACCGTACTAATCATAGCGTAGACGACGTACGTAAGTTTACGATTGTAGGCAAGAAACATTTCTTATTGAGTGGATAATAATTAGGTAATTATTACCGGTGAACGCGCACGGAAGGTGGCGTAATAAGTGGATCACGGAAACGATGGTTGTCCGAGCCAATGGAAAAACGATCGATCTCGCGTATCGTAGCGTTGGCCTTGATCTCTTGATCGATCGTCGTCGGTCGGTTCGTCGAGCGATCAAACGGGACATTAACCACAGCGTTGCGAAGAAATCGAGCGTTTGGTTTGAATGTTTCAGAGATAAGGAAAGATGCAGGGGAAAGATCTATCTGATCTAATGGTAATTTACGCATTCGTACGCCTAAATTATATCGATAACGAAGGAACGTGCGCGAAAGGAGATTAGTAATTAAAACTGACGCGCGCCCGTGTACATACGATGTGTGATACGCGTTGAGAAATTGAATCATTAGCATCTGAAAGTTGCGTTACACGTTCCGCGAGAAACCAAGTGAAATACAAACACGCTAAGTATCGAGTAATTACAGCCTTGAATATCGGTTAATTTAGATCATTCATATAGAAGCTTGGAAACTGTAACGTGTATTAGTAAATTTAGAACGAAGAAAATAGAATTAAAGCGAAGAAGAAGTTATTTCGAAGTAATATGTTAAGCATTAACTTTGATATAATTGCGCGGATGTGGATAAAATGTGTAGAGAAAAATGGATGAAGTTGTTAGAGATGTTTGAGGTAGATCGATTGAAAAGTATACGTAATATTGAAACGAAAGAGAAAGTTGATGTCCTGATGACAGAGAGGATAAGGATTCAGACTTTTACTGGAACTTGCTAGGGTTTCAAACTAGATATCCCAAATGATTTTTCTATAGCTTCCATAAAGTCTTACACATCAGAGGCCGTTTAGAAAAAAATGATTAATTAATTTTCACCTAAAACTACTCATAACAGAACACGATACAATTCATCAAGACTTGTCGAACAATTGTGATTTAGACAATGGCAAAATATAGATAATGGCAAAAAACCATCCCTGGATAAAAAGATATAGTTTCTTTAATATTCTGAAATTCCATACGTACAAATTCTAAAAATCTTCTATTCTTTACTAAACGCTCAAATACTTGAAGGTAACGCAGAGAGACAGGAACCTTGAATTCATGCAACGATACAAATCTCACGAGAAAAATGCTGCGCACGATCGGCTAGATGGTTGCGTACGAGGTATCTGAAATCGTGACGGGATACTCTGCAGTCCTTCCGTGGTATACGCAGCTCGATACACGAGCTATACCCGTCTAACGTAACATGCGCACAGATACGGACTTGCCGGAGGAAGAAGAACACGAAGCGACGAATACATCGGGTCCGTGGTGTGCGGTTAATTTACAGCTAGTTCTCCAGCTCGTATCCACCTCCTATCTCGAGCGCCATATCTTTCTATGACGTCCCTGTCAACCAACGCGGGATCGTAATCCCGGAAGCTCAGTCTGAGATCTTGCAGATTGAGCCACGATCAGAAATTATAATGGAGTCGGTTCTTCCGGTCGACCAGTACTACTAACTGGCTAATTGGCTCCCGTAAAAATTCCTTGCGACCCACCGAGGCCGTATTTCGATTCCAGCCCCCGTTCGGTCGTAAATCGAACAGATTTACAACTGCGAAGAAACGAGGGTATCAATCGACACAATGTCATTTTCGAGGTGGCAAAAACACACGCGTCTTCTACGGAGCGTATAATCTTGCTGGTTTTATGAGTGTGCAGAAATAAGATGAGAGAAACGCGTATGTACTTGAATTCGACGTAAAGGCGGGAATTTTTCAGCGTAAAACTCGTCCGACACGGAAGAAGGTGCCATCTGTGGAATGTAGTCGCTGCTTTTACGATGCCCGCGATAAATATCGATAAGTGGCGTATGCTCGTTTAGCACGAGCTCCAATTCTTCGCTATGTTATGCGTGTTTTCCTACAGATAGGGACATCATGTTTCTCTAGTTTCTTCGCCGCTTACTGTGACGAATTATATCTTGATCAATCTCAACGGGAGATCGAGGACGTGTAATTCAGATTTCTCGTTTAAAAACACGGAAACGCCCCTAGTTCTGCTCCTTTTACGATTGGTTAACGACGCGCGCTGCTACGAAGATAAAAAACAAGGCATTTTTCAGAAGTAAAAGTACGTTTTTCTACTACGTCTCGAATGGATGTGTATGGAACGTCGTTCGATAGACATATTGCGAATTACACGGACGAGTCTCCTTGATTCACAGTGTACGCCACGTTGAAATACCGAAAGAGCTGTTTCACGAAGCGTAAAACGCGCAAAAGTCGCGTAAAAATCCAACGTCTTCCGGCTACGATGTCTCCGTCTTTTGTCTACATTTCTTTCTTACGCTCTTGTTTTCAGCTTTTGCTCTGATCGAGCGTTCCAGATGATTAACTTGTTGCTAATCTGCGACAGGTACCCTACGTATTCTTGTAGCGAAGAAAGAAGCGAAGTAAAAAGATCGGAAGAATGTAGCTTTGATTCCCTTTCTTCTTCATCGATTCTTACCATGAAGACAATTTCATTGTGCTTTTTCCTTGGAACTGATTCAAACTCTTTGATGTGTTAAGATAATAAGTGATTTTCTTTTCTGTAGCACGACATAAAAAAGCGGCAAGAAGCGACGATACAAAACAATTATCAGTCAATTAACTTGTTAACTGTGTTATTCCTTAATGAAGAATTTCTTGATCAAACTGAGTTTTCATTATATTAGTTCCAGTCCTTGTAAATGTAAATATAAACGTAATAGTACTTAAGTTAAAAAATTATTATCTTTATGAGAGTGGCAATTGGAACAGTTTCCTTAAAGTTGCTTCAGGTTTAACTTTCAAACACTTTGATGAGATCCAGTTTTTTTCATTTATCTTTGTTTCAATTCATTAACTTTAGTAGATCATATATCTCGTTTTATCTTTGATACGGTTATTCGATCACTATCAGTGAGCATAATAACGAAGGAAAAAACTGATTAAACAATTTGCATGAGCTATTGGCAAGAAATTACAAGTCAGAGTGAAAGAAATTGAGATAAAGTGAATTTTCAAAGTAAAATACGTGTTCTCGCGGCTAGATTTTCGTGGCTACGTCCAATTACGAGAATCATCCATTAATCTCGGCGAGCTCCTCGCTTAATTCTCTCGTGGGGAGCTTTTACGTGGTTGCTATTGTTTCTGCAGAACAGTTTCCTGGTGCTTCCTGTTCTCTCTCTCGATTCGTTGTACTCGAACGTGGAGAAATAGCCAAGAGGAAGATAGAGAAAGGGCAGCTAGGAATCTTAAGTGGCAGTTGAAACGTGTATTTATAGGTCGGTTTCGCCTTGCAATTCCGCCAGCAAAATGTGCAAATCTTGACCGATCACCGGTACGCTATTTCTATCGGTTGCATCCGTACAAACACAGCTTGCTCGACTCTGTTGCCGGAGACTTTAAAAAACAACCGGGAGACTTTCCTTACGAGGAATTATTAAGATATTTTCCAGAAAACGGTAGCCAGCTAGCGTGTCTTGCAATCATTGCATTCCAGTGGAAGGGTTTCATTTACGATTTTGTGCAATTAAACAGTTAAATTTCTTGTAACAAGTGAAGTATAATATTGAATATTAATTGTATTTGATAAAATATTTCGATATTTGGGTATCGATTGTAAAGATGATATTCAAGTAACTTGGCATGTAATGCTGAATAATAATCACTGTAGGTATAAGGAAAATATGATATAAAATGTTCGAGTATTATAAACAAAATGGCATCATAAATTTTAGAAATGACGAAAGGGAAACATTGATAAGTGGAAGTTGATAATAATTTAATACGCACAGGATCATTTTGGTGCAAGAATGGATCACTCTACTTTGATAACTTAATTAAATAATCTTAATTGGATGTATTCGTAAAAATGGTACTTTCATAAAAATGTAAACTTCCATAAACGTCCATATTCTATATATGTGCAGATTAAGTCCACCAAACGTAGGCCCATTTCTTGTCAAACAAATCTTAATTAACGTCAAAAACTTTTCCCCATTTACTCCATTCTTTGCCTTCTATAAAGTACTCTTTTCAACAAATTTCACCACGTGATTCACATCCCATTACTCGCACAAGCAACCGAACAGCGAGCCAATCGACCAAGCGAAATGCATTGGCCATTTCTCGCAACTTATCGCTGCTAGTGCTCGATTTAATGTCTCGAATCCAGCGAACAGCGTTCTGTGTGAGAAACGACGCAATATCGAGTGTCAGGATTCGAGCATTTCGCCAAATGAACAAACGTATCCCCGCCCAGGCTGAAAATGCGACCATGGCCACTCCTTGGGACCAGGATCATAATAAACTGAGCGCAATGGATCCTGAGCCGCAGGTGGACTTAAATTGATATGCATACAACGGGGAAACGATAGCCAAACGTGACCGAGCAACTGCGCGTTACAGTCACAACCCTTGCGACCCCAGTGGGCACACGGCGAGGGCGAAGCTGGCGTCAAGATCGTGATTTCTTGGCTCTTGCGAGAACTAATATATGGGAAGATGTACAGCAGTCGTAGTAATTCGTTGTTTACATTCTGATTTTGTATACGTTTCGATACGCCTTAGAGACGTATACTTTTCAATTATATAAAGAAAGTCAGAGTCTGTTAAAGAAGTAATTTGTAGTAAGTTGAATTTCAAATTTATGTATCTTAATAAGTGGAAGATACGTCAATGATATTTTTAGTATTAGACATTTTATTGATTTTTTTTAGGATTTTCTTTACAGACTCAAATTTATAGAAAGGACCAGATTCTTTGGGGGAATTTTTAATTTGAGTAAGTAATATGTGATATAATTTAGCGATCCTTATGTCCTACTAAATTATATATGTTGGAGATGAAAGGACATCTGGGCCTTTCTTTCGGAATGTTTGGGAAGGTCCCCAATACTTTAGTCCAGACTTTTTATTATAACTGTATTTAAATAATAAAACTGAGAAATAGTTGTTTATGATTTAATCGAATCATGTTTGCCCGGGATTTATGACAGTGGGCTTGGGCTCCAAGTGACATAACGGGTCGCTGAACGTAGCCACGGTCACGGAAGGGACGTGTACCTAACAGAGGTACGGAGTAATTAAATAGCTCTCCTTAAAAACGAAGATTGACCCGAGGTGTACAGAGAGGCACGGAGAGGAGTATATAAGGGCAGTTCCACTTGGACTGAGATTCAGTCCGATAAGTTCTACTTGTACGGTGGACAAGTACGTTGGGTGACACCAGAATCTTATATCAAATCGCATTCGTCATCCCGTTGACCGTGGATTCGTTATCGAACCTAAATTCATTGTCATCGACGTCTCGATTATTCAATCGCCGCTAAACTCTGTAATAATCACATTTGTATTAATAATTATCATCGATAGTACATAACAACGATGGCCAATTCACGTGAAGATTCATTATACGCCCCTAACTCCAATGATATATATATGTATATCACCCGCTGTGCGAATGAAAATAATTCTAATCAACTATCTCTATACAGAAGAGCTAGATTTTTACTACAAACAAATGATCCAGGGATTCGCAGATAAACACTATTATGTCATTCTTGCCCGTAACGACGTCGATCAATCGTCCCATGAAAATCTACTAGAACCATTTGGCCAATCCTATCAACCCACGTTCCTCGGTTTCATCTCAGGCTATTTGTCGGCAAATAGTGTAAGCTGTTTTTCGCGTGTCTCTGTTGCATGCAGAACTAGCGGTTCAATTATTATGACCGTTGTGGTGTGATCGAGTGGATCATTATCGATGGGACGCTTTGCAGTTATTCGGTAAACGACCTCGATCACGAGGAAATGAGTCGGATGAATGAAACAGATTTTGCATCGGTATTATGAAATTATATGTATATGAGTGTGTAGAGGATGGTTGTGTAGTTTACACGACGAGATTACTCGATATTGAAACCGTCAAATGTATTTAAAAATAATTAATAAATACAGAGAATGTTTGCTAAGACGCTCGATTCTAACGGATTCGCTAAAGACTGTGTATAGATGGCTAATAAGATCGCTCGAGACTGAGACTGATAAACTGGTCACGTTACGACCGCGTTCGTTTATTTATACCGGTCGGAGTACATCGGAAAATTTAAATTCGTTTTTGTTTGACGGTTGCCCGTAGCAGCAACATTGCTGTTGCCCGGAGTTTGCTTATTATTACAGCATGTATGTGTTGCGAATTATCGACTAAAGAGCAACCGGTCAGGTCAAACCGATCGGTCTATATCGCGTACCTCGAATGAATTAACGCTCAAGGTGAAGGAGGTTTAATATATCGAGCATTAGAGTAATCCAGCACTGTGTTGAACTTGTATAAACGTAACGTGTGATGTGATGCACGGCGGTGGTAAGATCTTGTTGGGAGTGAAGTATTTCACCTGTATGGTACGATGTCCGTTGATGAACTGTCCTACGTTGCTGATTCTCCTTACCAGCCGTTGGGTTTTGTCTCTCCATCGTGCCCTTCCGGCTGGTCCTTAGGTTTACAGCTCGGGGAAGACATGTAATTCGGAATTTCCTAAAGAAGGGAATGCCCTGTTCGTGCCATAAACGGATGGTCACTCAAAATTCCGAACAGTATGTCCTGACGATGTTGATACTCCGAGGCAAGACAAGTGTAACAAGACAAGTGTAGCAAGGTCGCCACAGGTATAGTAAAATAAGACCGAAGTTGTTGGAAAGCATTAGACACTTTAATATTTGACTTACCGTAAAGTTTCTTCTTGGATCGTGTCTTAGTATTTACTTAAATAATAATAAAGGTACACAACACATTCACAAAAATTACAATATATTCTCTTGCAACATAATCAAGCTTGTATGGGAAATTTTAAGTCTCCTGGTATATAATTAAGTAATCATTTTTCGGTTGAAAATAGCACTTTGGGATGAGAAGATGATACTCCTTTACATTAGCAGGGCATAATGATAGCTTCTTTTTCCAAGTTTCTAAATATTATAAGAGGACAGACGTGTAACCTAGGCGAAAATATAGAAGAATTTTCAAAATCGTTTCTGTATCTTTTGTAGTAACTATTGAATTCTTTATGTTGTGAACTAGCAATACTTCTTAAATAAAAGTGATTACAGCGAATGAATATTCTACGTATTTGTAAATTCAATAATCCATCTGTAATTTCGTCCACACTCTTTTTACAAAAATACTTTCTATCTTTTGGACAGACGTTCAAATTCCCTAAACTATCACACAATATTGAAAGAAACTAAATTTTCTCTATGTAGTTCATGCCACCCTCAAGGTTTGTCGCTTTCACTTCCTGGGTTCCCTGGTAGATAACAGAAAACCTGACCATTCTGGCAGTATGATCGCTGTGAATATTCAAAGTTTCAAGTTCTCATACAATACTGACACGCACGAACACCTACGAATAATCGCGATTCGATTGCGTTCGAATAGACGTCAATGGAAAATGACTGCAGGCGTGATCTCGAGCCATCCACGTAGTATTTCCGTTAATAATTTCGCTTTGAAGTACGGCACCACGACGCAGAGTATCGAAACGGGCGTAGAAAACGCGACTAATTTGCTTCCTTGGATACCAACAGAGAATCGATCCTGCTCTCTGGATGGTCTTTGGTCTCTCCAGCTCGATTGAGCGCTTATTGGCATTCTTTCGACGTCGAACAGTGGAACGAGTCCTCTTAGTACAAGATTCTGTGACGAAAGGAGATACTCGACGATCCTTGAACTAGGAAAACATTCGGCTAATTTGCTTCTTGGAATGGCTATGGATTTTGTCGAGTATTGATCGTTCGTCCGCTATGCTTCAAACTGTTGCAGTTAACACATTTGCTTCTATCGGCACATTGCGCTATATTAATAATTACTGAATTTTTTTTGCTAAATTGTCGTTCTAATGCAATTTAACAAAAAGTTCAGAGGTTAAAACAATTAAAGGAGTTAACAAATTATTACTTAATAGACTTTCAATGTTAGAAAGAAAATATGGGATTTTTTATATGAAACAGTGAGTCTTAGATGTGGAAGGAAGCTGGATTAATAATTTTAGATTTGGAAAAATGTAGATGGAAGAGAAAGTATCGGAAGTACGAGTTAGACGACACGTTGTCTGTCGTAGATGAGAGTGAAAAGAACCGTAAGGCCACTTGTCACTGAGCTTGGGTTAGGAGATATGAATTTTTGCCTGGCTCTATTACGATGTTCAACTAGTTGGAACTTCGGCTGTGCCGTTAAATCGTAAGAAGGCGACAAAATTCACAATGGTCCCTGCGACTACGATTAGGTAACTACAATTGGCTTGTTACGTCGCGACAATGTAATGTCGTTACAACTTGGTAGTGTTACCATGCTATCCAATAGTAGTATATCAGCCATATATTAGTACTTGGTATTTTTCTGACAATAGAACCATAACATGAACTTTTTATACCTATATGATTTATGTACAAATAAAGAATAATTTAAAAAATATTTAATTTATACAAATAAATAACTTTTTCAAATATTTAACGAGAATTTAAAACAAAGAACGATGAGTTGTTAAAAAAAGGTGAGTACAGTCCTCTAAAAAAGGAAGCCCTTATTAACCATGACAATTTTCAGACACGACTAACGTTTCTTCCCGCTGCGTACGACGAAACCAACTGCGCGAACCACTTAGGAATTGTTACGACGAAACGTACTAAATTATGTCATGCTAACATAATGGTTCGGTGTAAACGAACGAAAAACTCATAATCGCCACGGTGCTGCTCCCGACTATGAGCCTTTGCCCACGTGCACGTTGATGATAATGACGAGGATACCTTGCAATCTCATAAGCGTTTAATTACATGAACTTATCTTATTCGTTTTTTTCTCCTTGCAATCTACTCAACTTGTCCTCTCTCTTGTTGCTGTTTTCTTTTCACTGATCAATGACTATAAACTTTATATCTAAAAAGTATAGCTAGTGTAATCATTTGCAATACAGTAGTAGAGTCTCGTTTATCCACACTTTGTTTACAGGATCAAAATAATGCTCGATTTCAGACATACGAATTCATAATTTTTCTAGTCATTTATTATTCGAACTAGTCATAATTAATTCATAAAAATATTAGAACACATAAACTCTTTTATGGTCATATTGTATGTGTTACGTAAAACATTTTGAAATTTCATTAGCATTTTAATGAGACACGATTGTTATGATTATGTTTATTTATATATTTGGTAAAAAAATAATATGCGACATCTTAAGCGTATAATAAAGGTGAAATAGAGTTTCCCTGAATATTCAGATAAATGGAATTCTACTGAACCGAAATAATCAGATGACGAGAAAGGAAAGCAGGATTGATTCTTGAAGTGTGGTCCGATGTAATGATCGATCTTCTACGAAGTTTCTTTCACGCGTAATAATCTCTTTCTGACGTTTGCATTCTAAATGGCACAGCTTTTTCTACGCATGAACGTCATTTCGTACTGAGATATACATACAAAAATGATCTTCCACGCGATTCCTACTTCATTTCGTAGTCTTAGTGAAATAAAAGCGACAAGAGGTGGAATGTAGCTTCGTGATTCCGGGTAGGTTGAAAAACTATCAAGAACGAGGATGTAAGACGAGAATGGGAAGTGAGATGTTTGCAATTACAAACGTTAGTAGAACTTGCTGATTATTGTCTACCACTGTTATTTTAGACACTCCTTGTAATTATTCTAGCTTACCGGTGGTTCCTTTATACATCCTGCCGTCATGATTTCCGATCGTTTACGCGCTTCGTGCGCCAGCTACTCGATAAAAATCGTGAACTAACCGTAGTTAACGCGTACGTTGCACGCGATTGAGATTTTGAGTATACGTATTTAGATAAAGTTAATTACCTAATAAATATTTATAACGCCCACTAGGCAACTTCTAGGTTACACAGTCTGATAATTGTTCGGAAACGTGAAACATTAATTGTCAATTTCTTCACAATGAGATATATCAATTAACGTAGATATATACGAATTTTTGTATAACGTTTTCAAAATAATGTCATTTGCTCTTTATTTGAGCTACAAATTGAACGCATTGATTAATTTTTATATTTCAATTTAGTTAGAAAAGTGGATACAATGTCAAACTTTCAAATATTTCTTTCTCGGCTAATATATTAGAAGCTGTATAAGCTGTAACGTACTTTCCTTTGAATCACTGTAATCTTGAAATATTTTTGCTATGTATCTTCTGAAGAACCGAGTCTCTATCCTTTGGTGTGAACAAACGTTTTTAAGGAACGTTATCCTATAATCCCTGAGTCATAAGATTGCTAAATGTCTTCCATAATTCCACGAATGTGACCACTTTTCCTATCTCCATCTCCAATTTCTTTCGAACCCTTAAAATCTGTGACACTTTTCATTAAAATCCCTCTATTAATTCTAAACATAAAACCGTATCAACTGTATCAAGTATAATTATAACAAGTGTTCAATAAACAGTTCTCGTAATTCATTCTCGTGTAATTCGTTCATTAGAAAGCAAACGAACTCCCATAAAACATCCATATAAACGAAAACCACCAAATAGCTTGAAAGAAATTATCAACTCCGAAATAAATGGAGTACTTGACGGATTCTAGAGAAAGGACTGTTGTTCTGGAACATTCCGGGGGTTTCTCAAGGCAGGTCGCGTGTACTCATGGAAGGACAACGGCATCGAGTGTCATCTTGGCGAGCATGACTGTGCGCGGTCGTAATTACGATCAGGTCTTTGCTCGAGCGACCAGTCATCTACCATTTTTTCTCTTTTCGATCACTTCAGGATCGACGAACTCGTGCGTGACTGTTAAAGAATCGTTTATCTATCGGCATTGACCAATTCGATTAACCAACTAGATACCACAGGGTTAACCTCATAGCAATCAGTGCTTTTGGACTTCAATGGTGACAGTATAAATCGTTTAGATGAGAATGATCCGGGAATCGGATCGAAATAAGGTTATCCGTGACTTGACCAGAGCTAACGGTTGTCTTCCATTGGTGAAGCCAGCATTTCCGTTTGTTGTTGACACCACGAACTCGAATGGAATGCGCGTAGGATGCACTTGTTGCGTGGGTGACAGTGGAATAGTGACCGGTCGAACCGGGTGCGATAAATAATGGGAACGATGCTGCAGAACCGTGTACTTGTCGATCATTTTGTATTTAATAGTAGAGATCATGTCAGAGATAGTGGATGAAGGAACGCGAGGTGATTGGTATGGTTGATCAGAGTTATATGTAGTTTTCTATCACTGCAGTTACATGGAGATATGTAGTTACACGTGACCTCTTGTTATTAGCATTTCATCTTATGATATTATCGCATTTTAAGTAATTTATTCGATGGAGTATTGTTAAAATGAGCTTAATTTTCAGCTTTGAAACCTCGAATTGTATTGTTGAATGCTAGGATTCTCTGGGTTGAAATTTTGATCTCCGAGGATCTCCAGTCTTTAAAACTTCAAAACCTTGAGACTCTTTGTACAATATCGATCTTAGAAGCTCAGTCTGCAAGGTTGTTCTTTAAAACTTGAAAGTTTTCACGAAAGCCTCAAGCTTCATATGTCATAAATTCCAAGAACTCATTCCAATTCATCGTGACAAAACAAAATCATCATAGTTTTACACCGAGTGCTCTCTCTTCTTACCCAAGATATTCTTCAACATAGAGTCTAAGTTCACCTTCCCAAGTGATGGAAAAATCGTTGAAAGAGTCCGGTTGGTGTAATAACTGGCATCCACGGTGGTGTCGTAATTTCGAAATGGTACAGACAGAGCATGGAAGAGTAGAAACGGGTGGAAAAAACATCGTGCATAGACTTGGACAAGGGAGCGAGGAACACGGAAGCGGCGAGAGCAAGGAGAAGCGACCCGCGGCGAGGGCTGCTTCCTGAACTGATTCTCGGTAGCCTGTTATACCTGGAAACTGGCGGTGGTTGGATAATAGGAAAACAGTCTTCCTTCTCTTCTTTCTTTCCCTTTTCTTCGGCCTTCCAACTCGGTGCATACCAGCATTTGCACGCATAAAACCGGCACAGCATAAAGTTCCACCTACAGGATTATAACTGATCCAGCTACAACAACATTCATACTTCCGCTTCCTACGATCATCCGATTCTGCTTACCATTCCGTGATTTTCATCCCCTCTACGCTATGTGTCTTGTATACGACGACAGGGGATCGAGCTGATGATCTTGTGCACGGTCACGCCGTGTCGAAGATCGGTCGAGCAGATTAAGGAGATCGATCTTGAATTCTATGGAAATATGCTGTTTTTATTCAGATCCCTATCATCCAGGGGTTGTTTGATATTCTCCATGCTATTTTTCACCAGGAAGACATAGTTGCATCCTCTCTGTGCCTTTAATACTCCTCGCCAAGAATGTTGAATGAAAACATTGTTTTATTTCTACTTTTTATATCTAATATATTTTCTGATCGATGATTTAAGGGATTCACGACATCGCGGAACAATTAAAGCTTCTTAGACGTTCTTGCTTAGTTTCTTTTCGTGGAATTCCATTTTGCTTTCCTTTGAGAGACCGATAACGCATATAATGGTTACGCGGCAACTTCGGGAGCCGCGATTGGCCGGAAGCGACGCGGCCGTGAAACCGCGCAAAATGTTCCAATTGCTTCCGCTTTTTGCCAACCTGTTCTACAAAGAGTATTTGCCTGTTGGATAGGATCTTTCGTTCGATCTCCTTCTCTGCGTAAGTTACGTAACTGTAGCTCACGTTTTACGATACTCCACGCAACTACCATTACCTCCACGTTTTAACAGAGCTTTCTTTATTTCTGTAACAATGACGAACATTGGATAACATGGAACACGATCCAGATTATCTGTGTTCGCTCTATTATAGCAAACACAGGCGCCAGGAAACCTAACGATACGCATTAAACTGCTTAGCATTTTACTGTGCAAACTTAACCCAACCACAATTTCCTCCAACTAAAATACCAGGGCGTTTCCCTTCTCTTTTCAATTCTCTTCTGCCACACGTGTTTATTAGGGGAACCAGGAAGTCGAAGAGAAATCAACGTACGACTAAATGAAAGAGCAGTCGTAAAATTGAAAAGATGAAGAGCGGGTGTCGAAGGGGACGGTTTATTCGTTGCGATCGAGACGGCGCGGCGCGGCGCGACGAAAATTACTCAGTGGAACATAATGGCGAGGACGATGGTCGATCGTTCGGTCGTTTAACGATCGGCTTCCACCATGGGAGAACCGCAAGACACGAGCTCGAATAGAAGGAATCGAGGGAAGCTCTCGACCCTCGTAAAATGAGGCCCGGTCTCTCTCTGTCGGCGTCGTAAGCTCGCGGATGAACGAAAGGGCTCAAGAGAACGACTGGGGATAGCCTCGTCCTAGCAAAGAGTCTTCCGCTCTCGGAGAAGCGATCGTCGTAAAAGATGCTGCCCCGTGGTCAATTTAACGAGCGGTCGTAGAAGCAACTATAATCTGATAGAAAAATCAAGATCGAAGGGTTGAATAGATGTTGACTTTTGAAGATTGTTTGGTAGCGCTTGAATGGTTATTTCTAATAGTGGCTAAGGAACGAATATCGATAAATGTTTAGATCTATAGTTGTGAACGATACGGTAAATTGATCTTTTGATTATATTTGAAATAAAAATTAGGTTTGAAAAATATAGTGAAACGAAATTAAGGTCGATGAAAGATTGAGGAAACTGGCGTGTACTCATTAGCAAACTGTTTGTAAGGAGCGCTCGTAAGATGTTCGGAAATATTTTACGACCATTTTACGACTTCTTCGCTGCTAAACTTACGGATAGTTCTCGAAATCTCCGAAGATATTCCATATCTATATCTCATATCGTATACACTTTATCGTGTTCACAAGAACTTTGGCATAGATGCTTCAAAGAACTATATTTCATGAACATACCCACGAGCAATATGTAAACCTAGTGAAGACGCATCATAACATTTCCAATCCACAGAACGGACCTTTAATGGTCGGTGTCTCCTTTGCAAATGTTTATAGTGTCACCAAAACAATGTCGCTCGAACACAGAAGCACCTTCCGTAAGGATAATCGCTCCAGAGGAAGAGTCTGCTCTCTGGAATACTATTTACAGAAGAATTCCTGTATTCGATTTTCTTCTATCCACTTCTATGTTATTTCTTTTCAATTTTGCAGTGTGTACAGCCAACGTAATTTGACAAACGAAAATCCAAAGAACAACAGTTACGGCAACGGGACAGAAGCGAACAAATCGCGAAAGTCGCACGAGGGGCGAACCTCATTGAAACCAGCCTGGGAATTCTCGTCCCATTCTGTGACTTGCTGGTTTCCACTCTTACTCGCTTCTATGGATAAAGATCAACGAATTTTTCGTTGGGACACCGTACAGTGGTTCCCGTTACGGAATACGTATACCTAAGCACTCGCACGCTGCTCCCTAACGAGACATCGATTCTTTGTTCGTTTACCGGCTGGGAGAAATGTTTAATTTATGAAATTATCCGGTGAACCGTCCGCGCATTAGCTTCTATTGTGTACCGCGGATTTTCCCTAATGGAATGCGAGAAGTGCTTTGACATGAAATAAATAAGACTGTCGGAACAGTAAATTGTAACGGGACCTTGTATAAATACGCTTGAACAATCGCAATACAACACTCGATACGTGTAACTTTTCCATAACGCACCAAAGCAATCGATTGTGTATCATAAAATGCCTCGAGGCGACTGACGACTATTGAGGCTCTTAGAAGACAAACTGATGCAACTCCACCTTTCTTTAACTTCTTAATCTCATTACATAAGTACATGATTATTATTGAATTCTTAAGAAACAAATGGCATACTTCCGTAAATCCATTAATATCTTTAGTTATTAAGTTTGTCATAGTATCGAAGAAATTTTATTCTACTTGAAATGACTCTAATGCGAAAAAGTTATTACTTAGTCATTCTAATAAATTAGATATGCCAAAGAAACAGCAATAAAATATTTCCTTTAAGTGCGAAAATGAAATTTATTAGTCTAAGAAAGAGAAAGTACGTGGCATTCTCTACTATCTTTTATCTTGGAACTGAACGTCCAGTAAGGATATGATTACAGTGTACGTGTTGTGACAAACTGTCTGACGAATGAAACATCTCAAGAACGATGTAGCTACTCTCGTAAGAGTCTGTATATCTGATTATCCTATTCGTCAAAATGTTATTCATCAGAAGATGCATTGCATAGGACTTCTTCGTACTATCTTCCTCGTAATAAAAAATTGTCCTTTCGAAAACAGAGCCTACCTCAAACTCCAGCCAACACAAAAATCGTTAAATATCTGGAATTCTATCGAATAGTACGGAACGATCATGTCTATAAGGACGCGTAATAATAGGAAGAGGGATGAACAGATGGCAGACAATAATCGTTATGTATTATATTGTAGTAATCCGTGACATTGCGGATCGTACGGTAAGGAAGCGAGTAAGTACGGGGTCGAGTGTGTTCACTGTTCACGCACCGAAGCATCCAGGTCTGGTTGCTCGTAAAGAACAATGGTGGAATTTTAATAGAGACATTCTGGCTCTCCGAAAACGTTCGCGTACTAGTATCGATGCTCGTTAAACCTTAACGATTACCGTGAGATCGAGAATAATTCCAGGAAATTTCTAACCGGGCCGTGGTAACGCATCGAACATGAAAATTATTCGAATAACGCGCCACTCATCCTAATGATACATTGTAATGCTAATACGCCGATCGATACAGAGTTTCGTTTAATACGATAATTGTAGCGGGGATCGACGATCGGCTTAAAGATTTCCTGAAACATCTCAAGAACGATGTAGCTACTCTCGTAAGAGTCTATATATCTGATTATTCTATTCGTCAAAATGTTATTCATCAGAAGATGCATTGCATAGGACTTCTTCGTATTATCTTCCTTGTAATAAAAAATTGTCCTTTCGAAAAAAGAGCTCCAGCCAACACAAAAATCGTTAAATATCTGGAATTCTAATAGTTGGAAAGGAATAGTTGTAATTTGCGGTACAACGTATGGATGCTCGTCCGGATGGAATGGTATTTTCTTCATACGCTATACAGTGAAATATAGTTTAGTATTATATGATATTAATGGGACACAGATATTTTCAAATGACATAGGGGTGTTTTACTCTCTACAGTATGGAAATTCATGCTGATGCTGTAATATCACTATAGTCAGAAGTTGAATTTAACGCGTTCCCAGAGATTAAACGAGACTCGGCTCCGATCGATTCGTCGCGACCGCGCTCGTGCCATTACAGGAATTCCGCGGGCATCTCGCCGCTGGATCTTTCGATCTACTTCTTTTCATCGGATCATCGTGTTGCACCAAGAACGCGGACATGCGTGGGAGCACACAGGGTTTCGATACGTTAAATTATTCGCTCTATAAATAACTACTTTAATTTATCTTGAAATATTCTTGTAGATAGTTATCAAAATATCGGTTACATGTCCTATCAACATTTTCAATCTACATCTATGCTCGTGTCGATTCATGACAAGTCGCTTCATCAACTCTTCCTTTGGAAACAATTGGCGCTATTGTTTGAACGAACCTTCCCTCGCTGATCACCGATAGATTACACCTCACACTTTCTCTATCTATTATTCCTATCAATTATTACGTTCATTATATCTTATTCTCTAAGAATAACTATCGTCGTAATTAGCGAGCCGATTCCTAATGAGAGTAAGAATATAGAAAAATCTATGGCGAGGAATGCTAATTACAGAGTGTACGCCTTAGTTGAAATTGTGGTCTTAATTCGATAATTAGACTGATGGGTGCATGCGAGTACTCCTACAAGTTTTTTAAAAATCAATTTTTCTCATCGTTAGCGTTCAACGATAAAACTGAAGTTTCCTGAATGCAAGTTCCAAAGGAATTAGAATTGTTCTCTTTTACAGAGGCAAAGGAGCGATAGATATGCCAGTAGAATCTCAGTTATCCGAAATAATTATGATTCACACTGCTCAGATAATCGTACAACTTTACTATCATATGCAATCATTCGTTTTAGATTATATTACGAATATCGATATTAAACAAAAATAGCAATTGTTGAATCAAAATGTAACAATTTCTTGCTTCTGATAAGGGAGTATCCCTAAATTTGACTAAACGATGCCATGACAGTCGATCGTTTCATTAAATGGTATTCTGATAACGTCCTGCTCTGCTACAAAGGAAGAACTATGTAGATGTTGACGCCAACGCCGATATTTATGGTTTTCTCTGTGAGGCGGCACCCGAATGCACGTCTGCTTCGTGGGGCGGCACAGCGTCAGATTAGACTGTTCGATATGACCGCAATTTTTCAACTTTGACCCCAATATATTTAGATGTAAGCGCCCCAAGAAATACTCTCTATGTTCAAAAAATAGTTTATTAAATAATCAAGAGTCAACAATCAACGATTAACGGTCCAACAATTAACAATCACGCTTCTCGAATGTGTTTGTTTCGCTGTTACGCTAGACCCTTCGCACTTTGCTGTTCGAAACAAGCGCTGTTTTCGTGCCCCTCCATATCCCCACCATCCACGCGTTTGTTAGGCGTCTGCCACCGTTGCCACGCTCACCTTCTTCTCCAACATTCGGCGAAAGGACCGTTGGGATATTTATGTCTTATTAGGCACTTCGCTTCGGCGATATACATTGTTGCCAAGTGTCGCGAAGTCGTCGGAAGGTTCCGTCGTCGCGTGTGTAATATCAACCAGATCTTAACGAATTCTACGTTCAACTCGAATCATTTCCACCAGGCTTTGCAGCAAACTGCTATACGTCCCTATAGCGGAGGTCCTTGTTTCCTTTACAGGGACAGAATATACAAAGAGGGAAGCGAAGACGACGCACAGTTTAACGTAACGTTATATCTGTAAATCGTAGTATTCGGGACTACAGACCGTCTAGCGAGAACGTTATATCGTAAAATAAAATTATGTGGTAAAAATGAGGAGCTTGATCAACTTGGTTTAACCAACGAGGAAAAGTTCGATTCATTGCCTGCGTATCAAAGAATTACTCGATGACTACTTGGCCGACACTAACGTTCTCTCACATTACGATAATTATAACGAAGATATTTATTCAACATACCTTTCGTCACTTTACCCTGCTTCCTCTCTAATCGTTCGTTCATCTATATCTATAGATATATCCTACAACATTCGTTTCAGACGTGTTTTTGTATCATTCACGCGTTTCCAGATATTTACGTGCTTTATTATTATCTGATATTCATCTGAGAAGCTGATCGAAATGCAATGTACGTGCTTTTTTAGCTCGGCAAGAGTAGCTTTACCGCTCCATCCTTTCCATAGAAGGTTTCCAACACAGTTTCGTGTCGTACGTTAATCGTTTGAAAATTTTCACCGTGACGTATAAAAATTTGATCTTGGCGATGGCTCGTCACAGGGATTACGCGTTTCTACACCAGAGATAAGACATCGATTCCCGAGCTTCGCACCATTTTGCACGCGTCACCATCTTATGAACATAACCTACACCGAGCCTATGACACACCTTAATCCACGTCACAGATAAGACATCGACCCCCGACTTTCGGATTCCTTTGTACATCATCCCCAAACCAAAACTTATATAAGCCGAGACTTCAGCCAGCTCGGGCAGTTCTCGTTCAGGCTTTCTTTGATTCAATATCGTTCTACCTCTGTAAAACCATTGTATTTGTAATAAAGTTCGATAAAAGAAAGTTAATAGTTGGGTTACGACTCAACCTTCTTTTGCCTATATCAATTTGCCTATATCTAAAAATGTTAAGTAAAGCTGACGGGACCAGCTTTGGCCCTAATTTTGTACTCTTTTCGATTTTTCTCAAAAAGTAGAGGTCTGGCGCGAATTCTGACCATCGTGCGCAATTCTGTGAACATTTTTCTATAAGAAACGTTCATAGCGCGAATCAAACAATTTTTCAATTCTGTACAGGAAAAAAAAATAGTCATGCGTGTTCGTCGGAGAACGACGGCGCGCGTAAGGAACATGCACGACGAAAATAGTATTAGGGTACGTTAAATTTTTAAAATGGACTGAAGAAAGGCCAGTATGTATGCTAGCTACTTCCAAAAATCACAGGTGTGTTATAATGTTGAGATAAAATAATATAAACCTATTATGTGAAATATATATGTGAACAAACTCGAGTGACCCATCGGTAGTACACGCCGCCTCACAGGACAGACACGTGTGACCCGCCGATGGTACACGCTGGCGTCAACGTGTTAATTAACATTGTATGATCCTAAACAATATCCCTCAAATCGTCTTAAATCACCTTAGTCTGGGCCACGAAACATGCAAATTGCAGATTCTAATGTATTTAACGACCTCGCTATATCGTTTCCACATACAACATAGAAGAGGGAGAATATTGAATGTGTCTGTTACAAGAGATCATTCTCAAATCCATTAGATAATACTCTGATAATCGATCAGTTCCGTTAAATGATATTCTGATAATCAGGATTCTATTCTGCTACAAAGGAACGAGTTCTAAATTCACATTGTATGATCTTGTAGAGGCACACGAGTTAGAAGACGACGCGAACCGAGAGTGACTCGTGTTGTTGTTTTGCCTCTGGACATTGATACCGTCTTGACGACCGAAACGTAACTATAAACAAACTCCGGACAAAATAATATCGCCGTTACGTGCAGCCGTTAACCGAAGTCGAATTTAAACTTTCCTTTGACCAGTATAAGCAAACGAACACGATCTTTAGGACAGTTAATATCGAGCGAACGTAGGCAACACCTAGCGTACGAGTAGCGAACATTCTTATAGCGAAAAACAATTGACTCTATATTCTGTATTATATATTTAAAAATACTTTCAAATACTATAGGATTTTATTTATTATTTATTTATTATGAATTAAGCAGGTGTTGGTTAAACAGGAAACGATGGTTATTTAACGTGGACTAAATACAGTAATGTGCTATAAGTAAGACAATTAAATAGTTAATTTCCAACGCTCTCCTTCACGCGGACCATACTCTCTCGACAACGTTGACAACACTTTGACTTCTCAACTAACACTGACTGTTAATTCGTCTTTCTCCCTTCGCATCCCTTTGTCTTTTCTCATAGCCGCACCACGCACGTAGTCCGCAACCGTTCGTGGCCAGAGTCACGTAGGCCTTTTCTTCCCTTTTTTAACTATTCGATTAAAGGACCGACGATATATCGATGGGCCTGTCGGCACTCGATATCTCTTAGGCCTTTCGTCCACGACGTAAAGTCCACCACAACCTTAAACAAAGTTCCAGGACCTTAATATCCCTCAAATGGTTTTAAATTATTTGGCTTGATTCTTGAAACATGCAAATTCTAACTTCTGATCGATTTTACGACCTGCCTATATCGTTTCTAAGAATTATACAAGAGGGAAGCCGTTGATTGTGTTTGTACGTTGACCTTAACGGTATGGGACAGGCATCGCCACCCACCATTTTCTTCAGCGCGATGCTTCGCAAACAGGAAACACTCTCGCCCGTCTCGTTTTATACAGTCCAGGCCCTCTCACTTTCGTATTTGCATGCCGACCGCCGTTTTTCTACTTCGTCCCGTGCCATGGATCCATCGTGACCACTACTCGGTGATTCATCTAACGATCTACCCATGATTTCCGTGCATCGTCGCGCGAAGACGAATCTCGGCTCGCGAATATTGTAATTCGAAGAGTCGCTCGTATCTGTTGCCAAGAATATGTATACACGTGTACACGTGAGGAACGCGATGAAATTTGAATAATGCGCTGGTCGTGCATTTAGCGGAATTACGGACGCCGCTCGCGGACCGATTTTGGTCGTGGAGGCTAGACACGCGAGATCCATTGATCATACTCCCTGGGAAGCTGGTTTCGTAACGTTCCTCCAGGGAGATCCGTGTTTCGTTTCCTAGATACTTTACGTCGAATATCGGTGGTTTCGAAGTTTTGATTGGTACCTGTGATCGAGCCACAAGGTGTCTATTCGGTTGTATCGCACAAGGATGATCTTGAGATCGAATGGTCGTTAATACGCCGGCCTCTTGGGAAAGTAACTCTTAATGTACTAAGAAGCAGCGTAAGGATTGATGGTTATGTACGCCGGTATAAAGAAAAAGAGCTGAGGCTTGTTTTTCCTCAGGCGGTTATTTCACGCCCATCATTCTTCCTATGTCACTTTCGTTCGTGTCAAGAACCTGGATTTTAACTCCAGTGATTCTCCAATTAACTTTGAAACACGTAATCGCAGAGAAAAACCACTTTAGAAAACACATTCTACGTCACAGGTCTTGGACCTAAATCCGATAATTCTTAAAAATCTGAAAGAATTACTATAACCAGTTATTGGAAAGGTACATTGGATCATGCGAAATCGAGTGATTCTTCAATTAATTTTGATACCTAACACGTAATCGCAAAGAAAAACCACTTTAGAAAACATTCTACGTCACAGGTCTTGGACCTAAAACCGATAATTCTTAAAAATCTGAAAGAATTACTATAACTAGTTATTGGAAAGGTACATTGGATCATGCGAANATCGAGTGATTCTTCAATTAATTTTGATACCTAACACGTAATCGCAGAGAAAAACCACTTTAGAAAACACATTCTACGTCACAGGTCTTGGACTTAAAACCGATAGTTATTAAAAATCAGAAAGAATGACTATAACCAGTTATTGGAAAGGTACATTGGATCATACGAAATCAAGCGATTTTCCAATTAATTTTGATACCTAACACGTAATCGCAGAGAAAAACCACTTTAGAAAACACATTCTACGTCACAGGTCTTGGACTTAAAACCGATAGTTATTAAAAATCTGAAAGAATTACTATAACCAGTTATTGGAAAGGTACATTGGATCATGCGAAATAGAGTGATTCTCCAATTAATTTTGATACCTAACACGTAATCGCAGAGAAAAACCACTTTAGAAAACACATTCTACGTCACAGGTCTTGGACTTAAAACCGATAGTTATTAAAAATCTGAAAGAATTACTATAACTAGTTACTGGAAAAGTACATTGAAGCATGCGAAATTTGCTTTGGTTAATTGAAAAAGGGAATATACGTTCAACTTACATCTTATCTAAACAAAAAAGCATTTCGTACTAGCCTAATATTTAAAAATGAGACAAATCTCTGTTTAAACGTTTTGAGTGATGTTTGAAATTTGGAGGATTGAAACAAGCGGTCAGAGACATTTTAGAGGATAAGAAAATCAGTTTACATAAAAGATCTTCGATCTAATTAAAAAAAAACGGGTACAGATTTGCGGAAGAAAGTTCACAAATCTCTCACAGTATACATATTCTTTCTTGAGGCGTTCGTAATGTGAAGGTTAGCTCGTGGCATGGTTTGCGACGTTTATGATGCCTGGTGTCTAGGGGAAACAACATCGACCGTTCACTTCGATTCGCGCGGCCGTCATCGGCGAGCAGCTGGTGTTGGCCGTCGAGGCGCAAGGTCGTTCCGTTACCTCAAGAGATTTCGAGGTCGGCCACGTCCTCGTCCCAGAAACGACCGGGGGATGAGGATATGCTGGGTCGTTCGCTCGTGCGCGTTTATCTCAAAGAACGCGACAGCCTGTTCGCGGTAACAGTATCCTTGTAATACCACTTGACCAATCCATCGCAGTTAATTTTAGGAATCAGTCACCGAGGTAACAATCTATGCGAATTATTGAAATAACGAATCAGTTAACCGGCTACTGCAATTAAGGAAATAAAGAAATGATCCTGAAAAAATGTTTATTCTTTCTTCAAATGACGTTCATGGTGGGATTGGTATCATAAAAGAATTATTAACTAATGTTTATGGTGAAACTGATATTATAAAACAGTTAGTCGAAGTTGATCGTGGAGCTGATATCATAAAAAGCTATCTATATTCTAAATTATTACGGAAAGAAGATTCTTCAATTCTATGAAATGTTTCTTACTAAAATAGACTTTATCTAGCGAGTAGAGCTATTTTAGCAGTTCCGTTAAAGGAGCCCAATGGTCGCAACAAAATTGCTCGAAAACCGACGAACAGCGATGATAATAGCACGATACCATTCATTTTCCAAACCGCAACCACCATCCAGAGATAGAAACTTTTTTAGAAGAGATTTTTTATCATTTCATAGCAACATTGCCTCGTAAAACGCGCATTTACCATCAAAATGGAAGTAGCCGAGTGGTTTCGATAAAACACCGTTTGTTACTACCGAGAATTCAAACCGATCGATATTCCTCGTTTAAGTTCTACCTACTGGGTAACAAAAAAAGCATGAAACCTTCCCATTCTCTAGGCACAAAAAGCTGATCATTAAAAAAATCCTAGCCTCATTATCTAAGCTTCTTAAAAATTCTCTATAACGTTCCTTATTATCCTCCCTTACCAAGAACCTGATCATTTCGTGAAAGAAGCCGCGAACAATGGGTGGGCCATGTCGACCCGTTAGCAAGGACGCGAGGTCAGTCGTAACTGGAAGCTTGGGAAGCTTAGTCGCGTTGTTAACGCTTTGGTTGGCTGTTAGCGAGCAAAGCGAGCGGCTAATGCGCCGCTAACAGTATCCGTGGTTTCGTGACATCGCATCAGCTGGTCGCTATCGGAATCGCGGTTAATTTCACCAGCAGCGTTTCGACCGATACCGCTGGCCCTGGGGCGGCCAAGGCCAACTTGCACGAATCACGCACACATAACCGGATAAGTGAACGGGCTGAAATTGTTTTAGCAAGTCGTAGCAGGCCGTGGGCGATGCATTCATTAGCTCGGTTTGCGAGCCAATAACAGAGAGCAGACAGACGCCACGGTAACAACGTGTCAGCCGTTCTAACGGGTTTCCCTCTTTTACTTCTTCTTTTGCTTCCTCTTTCATCTCGCGCTCCTCTTCTTCTTCATACATCTCGTCGTCGTTTTTCCTCTTGGCACTCTCAGTCTTTGGTGTTATATCAGCAACCGACATTTTCGCCGTTTCGACGCGTTCTTAGCGTCCGGGAAGTGGCCCAGTGACTTGGTTCGCTCGAATTTTTGGTACAGGGTGCTATTTACGCTGGCAAAGGATATCCTTTGATCGTATGTGACCTTGATGAACGGCTTGTTCCGCGTACACTTGCACGCAAAAGCAGGGTGACGTTTTACGTGTAACGATTACTTTTCTGGAGCGCCGAAGACAGTGATGGATTGTTCTATCGGTCGTTGAACTTTCTTGTGGGGAAGTTTGAGTTCAACCCTCGTTTGATTCAGCTTAATAAATGATAAAAAAGCAGTATGCTTTACAGATCGTTGTATTTTTTGTAAATCATGACAATGATCTCATGTATGAACGTATAAAGATTGATATGTTCGTTATAGGGGTATCTATTTAATATTACAATAATTGTACAAATATAGTAAGTATATTCTACAGATCGTTTTTCGATCAGCTTGAGATATTTATTAAGATATGTTCGGTCCACGAATAGGAAATATCAAGTGTGACGAACAAGTAATAACGTCGAATAATATATATATATATATACAGTGCAGAGGTCGAAATGTCAGTCAGCATGCAATTATTGAGCGCGGTTAATGACAAGCAAGCATGTTAACCAGAATCTCTTCGATTGATGATGCAGCGAGTTTCTTTTACGATCTATAGAAGTCGTTGATTCTAATCTCTTCTACGAATCAACAGTTGACAACGATATTGATACGAGTTGATGAAACGCATGATAAACATATCTTACAGGTGGTTCAAGAGAATTGCAATTTGCAAATAAGCAGTCGTTTCCGTATGAATTTCTTTCACGATCCCTTCACTAATCTCTTTCTATTATGCATATATATATATATAAAATTTATTCACATCTCTTGAATTTTCTAGCAAGATTTTTTTCTATTGAAAACCGTCAAAAATTATGCTATTTCAATGGTCAGAAGTTCTATTACATGAATTGCGTTATAATACTTGCATTGTAATACTTTTTTACATAGGCATACATCCTTTATACTCTACTCATCGCTCATCGGTAATTTTCTAATTTTTCAATGGAATTTCCAGTTTGATCATGACCAGTATGATCTTATTTATTTCGCGAACGGTAATATTCAACTGTAAGAGACTATTAACGCGGCGGTTAGAGTCAGTTCTGCCTGGAAATTGCTGGTTACAAACGCAACCAACAAGCGGGGAACAATCAGCCAGCTTTCCGGGACGCGTTAGGTTCCTAGGACGTAGAAGTAAAAGATCGAGGACGTAGAAAGAGAAAGACGTAATTAAAGCTGACGGGTCGCTGAATACGAAGGTTGTTTGCAAATCACGTCGTCTTCGAGTGAAATGCAGATAAAGTTAGACGTGTTAGGTTGGTGCATATAAATATCACTTTTTGAAATAAAACCTTAACTACAGATAATTAATGCAGAGGGGAGAGGGGGGGGAGAGGACACCTTTTATATAATCTAAATAATTTTCGCAATATAGGCTTGTAAAAATAATTTGAACAATTCTTACAATGGTACTATCATACAATTTCTTTGTTAAACAATTGAAATAATTTATTCATTAAAAAATTGTCTACATGTTAAATTTATTTCTTCAGATACTTTCATGATACTTTCTTTAAAGTCAAATTAATATAAAAGAAAGACACAAATATTCTATGACTAATTATAATTAATAATTCATGGCTATCACTAACAAGCTTTCGATATTTTTATTCTACATCTTTTTTACACTGAATATATGTAATTTATATATAGTCGATAATTGATAATAGAGTAAAACGGTTTATTAAATCACCAAATTTAAATTTCATCGAAGCATGTAATATGCTGGTGCATATTAACGATTTGAAAGATTTTGAGTAAAGCAAAGAGATTCTAATATTTTATACAAAATTTGTTAAATCCTCAAAAATACATAATTAGATTTTTATGAATTGATCATCTTGACTTTGATAGTTTTAATGTCAAAATATTACACGAATATTATTTATTGTTCCTATCTTCATTGTTCGTTTTTACCACGTGACTAGGCAAAGTTTGAATCAGGTGTCACGAGCTAGATCCGGGTACACAGAAAAGTAGAAAGAAAGAACAGCGCGTAAAATTGATCAACGTTATTCGTGCTACAATTCCGAATAACGAACAATCGCGCAGTCGGCGCGTGAGAATGAAACTCGTATTGTTTTATCGCGTGTTTTCCGTTGCCCGTCGCTGAATGTCATCGACCATGAGAAACGACGACGCGTTTCTGTTTTCTGCTCTGAATCGTGCGCGCGCGTCAGCACAGAGAGAAAGGAACAACGAGATATTGGATTGAAGAAGGATGACAAATCGGAGACGAGGAAACGACTTGGACAAAATATTATTCTGGTGGATTGAAGTATACATGTATAACTTGGAGATTTATAGAATAAATGACAGGTTCAATTTTTGCAAAATTTCTACACATTGATTGGGTTGGATATAAAACATGTATGTTCGCATTCTATGTTAAAATTCTGCATTTAGAACCGTAACATAAGTATATACGCTAACGGGGGGATATCTCCGTTTGTCACCATCATCTGTATCGATAAAGATGGTATATGTATGTTTTTTATGGTTTTATTTTCTGAGCAAGATAAATTTCTAACATTACATTAAAGCTAAGTGATATTACGAGATGAATGGGTAGGTTATGATTAAAGGGAGTTGAATTATACATACGATGTATCCTGTTCAGATTATGGACCTATCGCGTACTATTAAAATGGACGATTCAAGCGCAGAATAACCCGGTTCTTTTAAAGATGACGCAAAACTCGTTGCAGTCTATATATAATAATAGCATCTATTGGCGAAAACATGTAATATATCATTACGTGATTAGAACGATACGTCCGTGTCAAAGATCACGTAATCATAATCTACGCGTAGCTCTAAGAAAATCTATTTTTTCGAATTAAAAAAGACGACTCTAACCTACACAAACTCTATAAAATAATTTTTCACTCAACTTACAGTCTATTAGGTTGTCCGAGAAGTGTGCTTCTTTCGCAAACGTGTTTTCGGCAACAGCGCACCTTCTCATACAAACGTGAAACCAAGTCTGTGAAATGTCGCGGCGTTTATCTCGATAGAACAAAATGGATCGTACGTAATTCAACAAAATAATATAAAACAAAAAGCGTTGTGTGTCTATTATTACCTCATAAAACGAAAGAAACATTTCGGACAACCTATATACTATCAAAGTAAATAATAGCTGACTTACTCAAACGATGCTTCAACTTCTCACGTATGTAGATAAATCATCCAGTTCCAAAAGCGTTCACACATCCAGACATACGTACATACATTTCATAGCACATATTGCACCACTTCAAACGACGCGATTCGAGAAAAGATTCCTTAACGACTCGGATTCTCTAATTGCTGGATGCAATTTCTACTCACATAATTTTTACATATCCATACACTCCATTTCATAGTCACAAAAAGAGACATATAGTACATATTGCCGTTAGAAGCAGAGAAGGTTACCAATCGCAAATCATTCCACACTCGCACATCAGGCAATCGAACACAAAACCATTGAAAACCCCGTTACGACACGATATAAGTAATCGACGCGAATCCTCCGTACCCCCACGTTTCCTTCTTTTGCTTAATTACACGTTTTTCGATCTCTTTGCATGCTCCTTGAAACACTCAGTGACATCCTCGCAATCAGTCTACTGGCAATCGCGTGTATCGCTTCCCCTCGAGAGGGAGCCGCTCGACTTTTTCTCGATCGGTAAATTAGCCCGCGGTACAAATTATTCGATGTCGAAGCTGTCAAGAGGCGAAGAGTGCGTGGTTGTGGCACGAAGTTGGTCGCGCGGAGTGTAGGAACGAGCCGCCTGCCGCAAGAAACTTCCCTCAGCTCGGGACGCCCATAAAAGTGTAACCGATTTTTTCGCGGCGGAACGCGCCGACACGGGACGGCTTCTGGTCCCTCGTCGGCGATCGCAGGAAGCGATCTTCGTGTTTCTTGCAATCGTTTCTTGTCAAGACCGATTAAGTAGACGATGCAAAAAGCATATATGGACGGCGTTATCAAGCGTGTTTCAGGCGAAGAGTTCATGGCGGTCGGATTTGTGTTGTGGTTAAGTGCATTCGTTGAAGAGAATAGGAGATGATTTGAGCAACGATGGATCGGAGATGTGTGAAGAATTTTTGAATAAAATATACTTACGCGTGGTGACTTGAAAGTGGTACGAAAACTTCAAATTTATACGGTATGTCTGGTTTAGATTTACACATATATGCATGCCATTATTTCTTAAGTATTGAAAATACTTAATAAATAATCATATCAAATTTAATTATATTTTCCTATATTAGTTTCGTAACGTATAAAAAGAAAACTATCGTAGTTTTCTGACTGGCTGAGAATTACAATGATATAAGTCAGCCCACTGCTGGTTTTTATAAAATTCCGTTGTGTTGTCGGGAAAGAATGAAATTATAATCTAATAAATTACGGAACTAAAGTTTAAGTACGTAACTAAATTCAAATTTTCCAAATTTTTACTCCATTTGATTCCAATGTTAATGAAATTTTTTAATGTTTTATGTAACACACGTAATATATACATAAAAAGTTTTTATAAATGTTCAAATGCTTTCATGAGTCACTGAACGTTATAACGTATAACAGACATATATGCAATATATACCAAGTCTTCGATCATGAGGAACAAACGAAACCAAGTTCGTGCTCGTTATTATTAAAGTCGTTCGTATTAAAGGCGCAGCATTAAACCAGGATAAGCTGCGTTTCAGTGGATCATCCGTGAAAACATTATTCCAAGTGGGCAATTATCTTCGAATAGTATTCGCGAGTTTTTCGCTATGTTTTTAGGGTTTTTGTTCATCCTTTGTTATTAGGAAGACCTTATAACTCGATGCCACCCAGAAATCGAATTTACTAGCAATTACTATTAAATTGCATCAACGTTTACACGACCCATCGCGACGTGTCTCTTAATAGCATAAATCGAGCTTGGGGAAATAGCTATATACTATACACCGTTTATCGAGACTAATCGATATGAAACAAAGGAAATTTTGTGTTATATTCTTATCTTTTCTTTTTGATATTTGTCAGGAGTCTTTTGATTTAAAAAATTAAAGAGAGAAATTGTTACAGTAAGAAGACAATTACGTTCTCTAGTAATTTGAGCAGAACAATAAAGAACAGCTCGAAGTCAATGAAAATCAACTTAAATTTATACTTAAGTATTACATGTAGTAAATAATAGTATTTGTAGTATTCTTGGATGTGAAATCTTTAAGCAGGAAATCTATGCTTTTCTTTCTCTCCCAATAAAAATAAATAAATATTAAAAATATCCTGTTATTGTTACAAACACTTTGATTAACGTTCAGCTAAAATATTACCCATTCTATATGTATGTAGCGTGATGATTTAACGTATTGCTTTAAATGACGACACAAGTGAATACTTGTGATGGTCAAATATATTTAAAATCGTTCTAAATGCAGAATACAGAATTAGTCGTAATCGTCGCTCGCTCGATGTTACTCGTTATAAGGATACTCGATACTCTGTCTTCTGGAGAGCATGATCGTTTATTTATATCGAGGAGTACCGGAAAGTTTGAATTCGACTCCGGTTGACGGTTGCGCGTAGCGGCGACATTTTGTCCCGAGTTTGTTTATTATTACATTTCGTACGTCGAGACGGTGCGAATGCCTCGAGGCAGAACAACACCATGAGTCACTCTCGATTCGAACCGTCCTATGTTTCGCTACATGTATATATAGATATACTAGTCTCGACAAGGCTGCAACGTTTTTTCGTAATGCGATTTCTGCGCACCGTACAGATGCGTGCTTGGTGCCATTATTTTCTAAATTTATCTAAAAAATTGATGCAAAAGCGTTCGATTTTCGATTATTTATTTTATTCTAAACGGATAAACTAAAATGTCACGCAAGTGAAAATAGTTTAGTAGAATTGCAAGACTGAAATATATGGAAGAATGGTTCGTCTTAGAGTAAGAAATTTCCGTGATTCATATCTCTTACAAGCTATAAATCCTCCGTTCCATCTCAGTACCCTTACTTGACCGACAAGACTGCAATTACCTTGTTTATTGGCCCATTTCGCCCAAATAAATCCCTCACAGTCGATCAAATGTGTAATCCCAATAATCTCTGACGCTATCAGTGCGCCGTTGATACATCAATTTTATCGTACATCTCGATGATCAATGATCCACGTCAATTTGATATTATTTATTCGAGTTTCACCATTTTCTACTGCTTTATATAGAAAGAAATAACGTACTATTATATAAAAAATATTACCAAATAGAAGATTCTACGGAAATATGTAAAGGCATTGAATTGAAATCTATATAGAGGTAATTTATTCTATAGAATCCTATAGAATAAGATTAATTTCAAAGTAATAATAAAATCAGAGAGTATAAATACAAGCGAAAAAAAATGATCGCAAGATTTCATCTAGCTGCAAATAAAATTCTAAGTACATATCAGCTAAATCTTACGACAGAACATGCCACCATCTAGTACAACTTCTAGCGTACTTAAACCAGTCCCAACCTCTTTATAAAATCTCCATCAATTATTCCCCGTTAATACAGTCGTTCCTCCGGTCCTTCAGCCACGTCATCGTTTACCGTAATAATTACGTTAGTATCGGTGTCGGGAAGCCGGTGGAAAATTCGAAATTTACTTGACCAGGAGGAAAAAAAAACCAGGGACGACGAAGGAGAGTGATGGTGAGTTCGCTAAGCGAGGATAACGGTCCGTTCCATGTGGCGCCCCGAGTAAATGTCCTCGGTTATTCTCTCATTATACGTACCTGGTGGCTGTGCACAGCATCGCGTCGAGTCGATCCACGCCGATTATTCATGAACTGAAAATCGAGCCCACAGCGAAAACGAAGATTGAATTCGCGGAACGAATCATAGTACTGTTCAAGCCTGCATCGCATCGATCTTCTGCTAGGTACATATAGTTCGTGGAAAGAGGAAGAAAAGAGAAGATGAATAAACGAGCGTCGAAGATGATTTTTCCACGGCATGGATTCGCTCCAACGAGAAGATACGATAATGGAAATCGAATGAAGCAGGCATGGTTGCTTCGTGCGGTGACGGTGATTTATGAATCTGATCTGCGAGATGCATTAAAATTAGAGTAGCGATTGGAGGAAAGAATCGTGTGGAGCATTTGTTACAAAAAATGTTTCCTTTTTGCCGCGTGGAATGCTGCAGATTGTTAGACCAACTAAACACAGAATCACTACGTTCCAGATAAATGGTATTTGATAAAGTCGTGTACCAATAATCACAATGCCTTTGGGTCTGAGGTTAATCTTCTATTTTTGTCCAGTTACTTAGTTTACAATATTTTAATTCCATGGATGCAATTATCATTATTTCTACAACATGTTTTCTGAACAAGCCTTCACCTTAGGTTAACTCTTTGTTCCGCCGTTATTTATCAATGTTTTAATATTATAGATACAATTATCATTACCTTTGCAACAAGTACTCGAAATGTACAAAATTTATCTTCCTTTATCTTAAAAATTGTTGGCTGAAAGGATAGAAACTTAACAAGGTTGATTCGATGGAATGAAGTTTATCAATTAAGCGTGATCAATTCCTCTCGTTTGCCTTCCAGCATGTTAAACGGGTGCAATAATGATTCGCCGCGATATAGCAAGGTAGCATTTCAGTCCTGCAGCGAGGGCGTATAGGCAGTTTTACGATCTGCCGGTTAATTCGTGTTGCTAGGGGTTGATTTACGAACACCCGGTGTGTGCAGTTCGAACCAACCTATTCTTCTATGTTCCTCACCAGTTCTCGCCAGCCAGCAAAAGGAAGAGAGAAAAACGAAGTAGAGACAGATAGACAGAGCCTGGCACCCGTCGTCATTATGTTCCATTAGATTTCCGACGAGTAAATAAATAAATAATAGTAACGAAGTAATAAATAATGAGCTGGCTATAAACGCAAGCCAACAGTGCAGACGAGTGGAATGGAGCTTCTGGGACGAAAAACAGCAAAGAGAGGAGGATTTAGGTTTCGTTAAAGATTGTAAGAGAGAAAGGTGATTAGGAGACGATTTGTTAGACACTCCTGCTTTTCTTGCGATCGTGTATGTTGGATACCTTTGTTTCTTCGAGCTTGTTCCACGCCGCCTGTGGCGCGGTTAAATGAGACCCGCACGGATTACACGCAACGTAATCGTTCATCACGAACGATTTTATTAGCGCAAAATTGACGCGATCAGCCGATCGTTCTCCTAACGAGCGGTTAACGAGACGAGACTACTTAATGCTCGATCGCTTTAATGTTAAAATCAAAGGATTTCAACGCTAGAACAATAGAAGCAATCAATCTGGCTGCTTTTAGATTTCTTACTTACATATTTATAAAAAATATACAAAAGTAGTATTATGTAAATACACCAAAATTTACTTTTTTTTGATGTAGGAATATAATTATATAACCTAATCATTCTCGATACATATACTACTTTAATTGGAGTTATTCTATATATTACAGATTGATAAAATACAACTTACAGGTCTAAACTTCTGAAAGTTTACATAGAAAGATGGTTAGATGAGATAGCGTTGTATTCTAGTTCTTTTTGGCACAGAATGCACCGATGAATTGAATGAAAAATAAGCAGTTCCATTTAATGCATTTGCATTTTCTAAAAAGTAAAATTGTAGGAAAATAGTTTTCTATCTATAACAAGACTTGAGATATAACTTATCTTAATTATTGAATCTATCTCTTGAGGTTGATTCTACCAAATTTGAATAGATAGAATCTCAGTCGTAACTCGGCCTATAAATCAGCATGCACATCGCTGTTTATGATAATTACATATATAAAACGGCCATAAAGATGTTATAAAAGATTTAAATATTAAAAGGCCGGAATATTAAAATCACCTCAAATACTACATCCTCGAATAATACCAATAACATAAAATTACGACAGATTAAAACAGAAATTAATTGACTATAATCGACAATAAACTGATTCATAACATTTTTTCTCGCGGCATCCCTGGCAATTAATCAAACGAATAACTAACGGATGACGTTCGCCATGCAAATTAGATGTTTACGGTAAGGTTTCCTATCGTTTATATTAATGCAACGATCAAATGGCGATCTACGAGGCGACAAATTGAAGAGAATCGTACGGCAAGAGCGTCATGTCGGTTGGGACCAAAAGGAAAACTGGTTCCACGCGGCGGAAACGGTCACGAGAGGCTGCTCGAGCACGTGTCCGTTACGTCACGTGTAATGCGTCGATTGCTTTCGCCAATGGTTTCCCGCGAGGAGATAGGCTGGACGGTTCCTCGATGGAATTCCAAAACGTGTACAGGCACGACAACGACGACGAGGATGAGGACGTTAGTCGAACGTCGAAGGACCGAATTGTTCTTCCGTGTCGCCTCGTTTCCTTGTCGTTGCGGTCGATCGCTCGGGATTAAATTTCTTGGGCGGTCATGCGACCAAGTAAATATGCATTTCTTCTTCTGTCCCGTTCATCCTCTTTTCGCATCTTCTTATTTTACCTTCCTACTTTCTTGAGTCTTCTTTGCTATCATTGCGATCGTTCTATCGACGTCGTCATTCTCGTCTTCATCCAACCTCTTCTTCGTCAACTTTTGCTTATGCACTAGGCCTTGAATCTATAATCGATGCTCGAAGCTAGCAAATGAGGAAGAAAATAAACCGGGTGAGTTTAAATTTAAGGTCGGTTAAATGAGCCTGATAAAATATACGTCCAGCAGGCTTTTTCTTCGTGTTTCATCGATACGCTGTTGCTTCTGTTGCTTCTTTACGGCCGTCGCTCGTGCGGTATTCCGACACCGGAACGGGACTCCACGAGAACGACGATGAACATCGAAAAAGAACAATATCCCGAGGATCGATGACACGGTATTTGAAGTTTAGACTCACCATATATTCAGAGTAATACATATACTTATCAACGTCGCCTTCAGATCTTAGATTTGCTTGGAGAACTATCTCTATGACTATTTCTTGAATTACGTACATACTTTGAAAACCAGGTTACCTTGTATTGGATTTTATTTCTTTTATTCTTAGACGTTTAACTTCTTTTAGAAATATTCACAATGCTTCAGGCGTTCGCTTTGAAATGTTTCAATTTGTAGAAAATGATGCCAGATGTTGTAAGGATAATACTCACAAATGAAAGGACTTTGATTCACTATTTCCAAGCAATTGGCACCTATTCGGACATGTAGCTTCGTTCCCATCTGCCTTCTCATCGTACAATTTCCGTTTTGTAAGGAAGAATAAAATCGTTCTTGCGGGAACGAGTCAGTGTCCATTTTGCATAAAACAATCATTTCGATATCGGACTAGAGTACGTTTTACGCGAATCCATTTGATTTACTGTTTCTAGTTGCATACGTTTATTTCGCCTTGCAGCCTTCATCGTAAAACTTCAATTTTCTAGAAGAGAATATCCTTGTTCCATTTTTCTCGAACGATTTCTTATTTCGACTCGCGTAAAGCTTGATTTACATGGCTTCGTTCCGCGTCAGTTATCACTATCGACGTATATATCGCCACAATCAAGTCTTCAACTGTTCGTTTTAAAGAACAACTTTATCAGTCGACTCTTTACGACTGTGTCTCATTTACGAGGATCAGAACCATGTTTATCTAATAGATTAAAAGTTTAGTATTAATGCTCTCTTGGAGGATTCTAATTTTGTATGATTCTTTGCCTTGAATCTACTTCCTTGTAGCAATTTAAAACTCCAGTCGAATTGAAGAGTTGGAATGATAAACGAATGGCAAGGTTAAATGAGAAAATGAGAAGTAAAATATATTTGTGTTAATATTATATGGTAATTATATGGAGAATAAATATTACATGGTAGTCGACTCATTTTTCTACTCATAATTTAGGGAAAGTATAAAATGAATTAATTTTTCTTTATTTCTATATTATACTTCCATTTTTTTCAACCAGTTGAAACGAGCGTTGCACTTACTTCTTGTAATACCCTTACAATAAAAATATTGCCAATAAGATTTCTTAATTTCAAATGAGTATATACACATTTAGTATAAACAATTACTAAACATTTAAAAATAGCAGTAGCCGTAAAAGACCTGTCTGAGATCTGAAGGAATCTTCGCAATTCCACCGACCATCTCAAATCGAAATTTTCTCACGCCATGTTGCTACACTCCTGTATTCTTACAAATCGTACAATTTAAGAAACATCGAAATAACAAGCATGAACAGGGACAAAGTATTCTTGGTGGCATTGATTGTTCCCACAGGCAGGCAGGAAGAAGTCATGGTAACCGAGCAGAAGCTTGTATTACCGCAACACCATGTGTTCTCGCGTTGATGACTGCCACAGGAGAGGTTCTATCTGTCGATCGTCATGATAAGGGATCCGGGCCTTTCGCTACCAATTCCGTGGCAATTTACGACCGGTCATTCGCCGCGTACAGATACACATTGGACAAGAATGCAGCCTCTTGGTCAGAAGCTGCTTCGCGCGGTAACGGTTCATTAAGTGGAAATGTGTTAACGCGACTTCTGACGATGAATCCGCTTCGTACATAGTGGCGTGGATACATGAATTCGAGACAGAACAACCGATCGATAGCGACCAACCAACTCCTTGCGTGTTGAACGCGTAGTAAACGAAGACGAGTGCTCGTAGGGAAAGATCGAGTGGATGTGTAGAATCGTGTTTGGATGAATTATAGCAGTTAGGTGTGAACATGTAGGTTTCTTTTTTGAGCTGTAGGAGTGGTTTGAAGTCGCTTGTAATCCCTCGTGTAGTTTAATTGCATTTAATCCTTTCGCTACGGGATCTTTGGAGGCGAAGCATTTTGTTTATATCTGTTTTTGTTAATAAGACAAAATACGCAAGATATTTTTTAAATGTAGAAATTAAAATACTTTGAAAATACTTACTCAATCGTGTATTAAGAAATAGATGATTCCATTTGAAAAAAGACACTTGACGTTTACATTTTACTACATCCTAATTTTCTTTGCTTATACTAATCTATATCCAATTTCTCTTGTCAAGATCATGCAATTGCCTCTTCGTGCAAATACGCGTACGATAATAGCTGACCACCTGCAGAGCTCAGCAGGTGTCATCTTATCAAGCTAAAAAATGTCTTCTCATATGAACCGTTGTGGAGGAAATGAATTCGTTGCGTTAACGAGGTGGAACAATTTCACCAGTTGCAAGAAAATTCATTTCGACGTTCGACATGCCGAGATTAATTTTCCTCGTGTTCGTCAGTCCGAGAAGAGTGTGTTGCTCGTTGAAGATCGAAACAAACTCGTACGTACGTGGAATTGGACGAGAAAGTTATCGGCGAGCGATACAGAGGATGCTGTTTATGTTTTTGCTAATAGAGAGATTGAATTTTTAATTAATCAATGGGAATAATCGTTACATCATAAATTAAAGTAAGGTAAATGGTATCGAGGATGAAGGAAGCGCAATTCTATGAAGGAAACTTCACCGTAATCATCGAATTAATTATCAACGTTGATTAAGTCATTTACTTAAATTCCAATAAATAAGTTTTGAAACTACGGAAGCATTTACAGCTTCCGCGTTTGTATCGCAGGATGGATGGTTATTTGTGTCCCTAAGGAAGCTAGTTTGCATGGAATCGCCTCGTAACCGGCCTTGAAAAGCCGCTTTAGAAGCCATCGAACCTGAGGTTCAAACAAAAGCAGCTAGACAAGCCAAGTGACCAGTAGCTGACGAGTTGTCAACCATTGTGAATACTGTTAATCGAATTAATTAACGAAAACAGTCGTATCCGTTCCATTTATTCCTGCTCCTTTCAGCAGTTTTTCTTTTAGAACGTAAATAAGGTAGGATTATTTGGACCAGAAGGATATTTGAGCGAAGCCTAAGTTTTGTCAAATTTGGGTAATATAATTCTTAAGTGACCTTTTTGAAAACATATGTAATTCGTTATTAATGGTGTGATAAATAGTGAAATATCGCATACATAGACAGATCGACGGCCATAGTTTTCCACAAGGATGTAAGTTCTACTCTTCACAAGAAGAGTCAACTAATGTCAATATTCTCAATTGTAATTGTTGAGATTATTAGATGTATGTGAACAAAGGAACGCGTGGATAAATTGTAAGGTAGAAAATATATATTTTAAATACTGAAGTGTAAATACAAAGGAGGAATATAATTGAGCTGATCCAGATCCTCGCGCTAGCAGTGTTACCCTCTGACTGAAAAACCCGGAAGCCATCGTCGCCTGTCTACAGTTTATGGTCTGTCTTCGTCCCAGTCTTTTGTCTATACGCTGTCGATAGCTTCAGTGCTTGAGAAAACTAGAAGACCAGATGTAATCAACGGTAATCGTCATAATTCAGTAGTATATTACTTGCCTATATTACTTTACTTCTGTAAGCTATTTTATCTATCGTAGAATTATTCGAATTATTTTCTCGTTTCTGATATCTTCTCTTGTTGGACCTAAAGTAGTTTTCCATTCTTTGGTAATCATCCTGAAACCCAATGATAAGATGTTGAAGCTTAGGTGACTCAAATATCTCTACCTCGTTCTATATGTATACTATTTTATGTTAGAATTTTGAGGCAATGGAAACCGCCCTGCGACGTTGTCCCGCTATAAAAGCTGGTAGCGGATTATTCAGCGTATCCTGAATAGTCGGTGAAGGTTTCAGGATGCAGTATAGGAGGACGAACGCGTTTAGTGGCTGTGTGCTACCCGTTACCTAGTTATCCTAGCCCGCGGTTACGAGGATCGCGTTACGACCAGTCCCGTGTCTCATCAGACATCCTGCTGCTCCTCATGCTGTATCACGACGCGTGAAAAAATATGACCACAGATGCTTCTATGGAAAAATTTATCGATACCGGCCGGGTCGGCTTCTAGCCCAGGTATACGCGTACTATGAGATATGAGTTAGTCATCGACAGGTTCCGCCTCTTCCCATCAAAACGACGTTACGAGAATGTGGCACATGGTCGGTTGTTAATTTTAGATCAAAGGCACGGCTTCCTGTCGTGAGAAATTTACGGATTAGCTTTTGATGTTGATAGTGCTGTTAGACGTTCAACCGGAAGGTAAAATGAAGAGTTATAGTAGTGCTTTGCTTTCTGTACAAGATTGATAATGGGCAAATCAATAATTCTAATATCGTCGTATTAATACATTAAACGTTGGCTTGTTCCTACTTATACTGTTTGTAAATTATTTGTACTACTGATGGTATGCATTGATAATTGTTTTACGCGTGAAATATGTATTAATAATGTATGTATTGTGTATATATGTAATGCCGTAAATCTCGGGGTAATTCAGGCGATCGATTCTGAAGTCTGAAAATCGAGTTTATCGTGAAAATATTTAAACGAAATACAGGAGTAAACAACAATTAATACCAATCGATAACAGTAAACAATAAATAACAAGTTCTGTGTCCCGAGCTACCGATCTCTCTCCGTCAATCTTCAATGTTTTGAATAATTATTCTTTCTTCTGTGATCTTGTCTATCTCTGATGTTACTCTCTGTACGTCCGTTTGGCAAACGAGTGTCTCTCAAAATGGTTGTCCGTAAAACAAAAGAAAGTCGTGCTATCCGTAAACAGAGAGAGTCCCTATCACGCTTGAACTCTAGGGAATTTACATATATGAAAATATTGTAGGTTCAAATAGAAAGTTCAGTGTGAGTTATATAAGATTCATACGGTATTTATCGTTTTAATAAAATTTAAATTAATACCCTTCACTCGAGCTATTACAAATCTTTCATCTCCTAAATTATCACGTTATTTATCCAGGCTCGATACAACGGATCCTTTATATAGATAGAATGGTTATGATGTTAGCATAAATTTTTCCGCATGAAATTTCGTATTATTTAACCTATACGAAGCTAACAACGCATTAGGTATGTCATTCAATATTTGTTAAAAAAAGTTAATGATAAACTACTTATGTCACTTAGAATTGAGCTTAATTATTAGTGTCTTTCTCATAATTGGTAATTAATAATTTATATTAATATAATTAATGTTGCACAGAAATGTAGAGATAAGCAACTACAAGGATTGGGTAAAATCGCCAAGTTAATCAAGAGATGATTAATTTATTGAATTCTGTTTGCAAGTTCTCGACGAATGGCAAGGACGGTGTTTCGCTCATTTCTTTCTCGAGACGATTGCTGATGTTCCGTAACTCTAAGGAAATTGCCTTTTCTCGGTCATGGTAATTCATCATCATTTGCCTGCGAGATCCAAGGTCTTAAGGGAAATTTATGTCCCGTGTCTAATAAATACTCCGTGTATCGACGTTCGTTTCACGAGAATGTGTAATTTTCTCGAACGAGAACTGTTAACGGAGCAGGTTTCCCGGCCTAGCGGTATAATCCTACAATAAGATTAACAATCGACGAATAATTAGATAATTTGGTTCGAGGAGTTTGCAGTGGAGACTTGGTCGCGAAACATTCGGTACCGTTTTAACTTCGTGTTCTTAAAATACATATCTTCGATAATGGTATCTATTTATAGTACACATATCGCTAACATATATTATCGTAATTAATAATTTTCCTGCGCTATAAGTGATATAATTTTGTCTCAACTTTTGTAAAACAGAATTAAAGTTTATTCTATCATTTTCTACGCGTTGTGAAAAATATTTTTGTTATCGATTGGTAATAATAAATATTTTCCCTACGTTTGTGTGCAAGAGATTTAATTCTTTAATTCGAAGATAAAGGTGAAGGAGATTGATTAGTTTTACTGAAAAAAATGCATTTGTTGTTTATCCAATTAACGCACATTTCTATGACACATGCCTGTGGGTATAAGTTGTTTTTAATTTACTCGATTTAATTTATTCTAGACATTTTTGTCTTTATGGATTCAAGATCCGTAACATTTTATATACTAAAATATCTTTATATCTTATAAAAATATATTTCTTATTATAAGGAATTTAAACATACTCTCATTGATATACTCTGGACATATTTCTTAAAAAGATAAGATTAATTAAATAATAAATATAAATAATATTATATAATTAAATAATACAATAAAAATTCATTAAATGATTAGTTAATAGCATAATTTTCTATTTATTTACACGACATCGTACATAAAAGAGTTAATGTTTAACGCGTAAGTTCGCTGTATTTCATAGGATCTAAGAGTTATAATTTTGTTTCTTATAATCAAATGAAATTACAATTATGGAGGTTACGTTAAACATAGCCTGTAATGAGACTTCAGATCGTACTTATCGATTCGCTACGAATCGATAATCGTCTTTAAGGGATCTGTGGATTGTTCTATGGGCATAAATCATTGTTACTTATCGATTAATCGTTGCACCACTTGATTGCCTGGTAATTAGAATTTAGTAACGATTCTTATCCGCCTCGTCATCTTAATTGATCTGTCTTTGCATTTCAGATTTACCGTAAGTAGATTCCAGTAGACGTTAATTAATTGTGATAGACGCGCAACTTGAACGAATCGTATTCGTCGAATGGAATTTCGTGAGATGCATGCGTAAGATTTATGTTCTAGACGAGAGAATTTTATAGGCCGTCGCGGAAGCAACACGTTACGTCACTTTGAACGACGTAAATGTGCTCTATGGAATTTCGCCTAGCGAAAAACAATGCTCTTTCAACGATTCGAGAATACAGAATTGTGCTAATCTCGAATTGCTCGCCATTGAATGCAGATTGACCGCATTCCGATCGTTGTTACAGTTACGATTGTCAGACGCAGCTGTACATTTGGTCGATTTTTATTAAGAACGATTAATTGAAATTAGTTAGAAACTAGAAATTAACACTCCAAGTGAAATGGCAGAAAAGTACGGACGATTCTTCGATAGACAACAAATTAAAAAAAGCAACAAACCATAAGTCATAATCGCTTCGATAAATAATTCAACCTATTCCTTTAACCCAGATTTAATTTAAAGAACAATTCAATCTTCATAACAAACAATCCAAGTGAAATGGCAGAAAAGTACGGACGATTCTTCGATAGACAACAAATTAAAAAAAGCAACAAACCGTAAGTCATAATCGCTTCGATAAATAATTCAACCTATTCCTTTGACCCAGATTTAATTTAAAGAACAACTCAATCTTCGCAACACACAATCTAAAGAACAAAACAATCTTCGTGGTGAAAACTTAAGTTACAAAACAGTTTTCTAGACTATCTAAAATGATAAATCGTCTGAGTACAACTATCGAAAGTAATATACTAATTTACATACCTACATCTCTCAATCATTCTAAATTCTACATGATCAACTCTTGAAACAAAATACCAGCAGCTCGTAGTTGACTCTTTGATAAGAAACGTGCAACGGAAACAACAAAACCATGAAGCATAACCGGTCGATAAGAGACTTTAGGTCAGTTCTCGCGGAGGAGCTGGATCGCCCAGTTTTCTCGTGTCACGATCAACGACTCTATCCTTGGGAATCCAATAATTGGCGTCGTTCGATTGATCTGGATTGCCGGCAGCATGGTGGCCTGCCTCTTGGAAAAAGACACGCTGTTCCGGGGAATCGAGTATAGTTCTCGTTTCGATAAATCGGGTTGGATGTTGCTCGAGGGATCAGTCAGCTCGATAGAGAGAACGAAAGCTGTCTTGCACCGGGTCGAAGGTGCCATCGAGAGAATAGTTCGACGTAGTCGAATAACGGGCAACAATTTGCCAATTGATTAACCGCGTTTCTTTCCCCTCGAACTTCTTCCGAGCGGAATTCGAGCCCTCGGGTGTCTGCTTGTTCCACATTTTCTAGCACAAAGACACCGAACTCGAGTAATTTTCTGCAGAACTAATTCGCCAGTTGGTCGTGTTCTTTCGGTTTTGCACTTCCCTCTGTTTCGTGGAATGAAGCAGAGAAGGATATTGAGAAGATGTAGAGGCATTTCAGAATTATCGCGATACTAAAAGAACGAAAGTTGTAGCAAACTGAGCGCAAGATTAATAATACTGTTGGAATAGTTGCTTTACTTCAAGTCCAAATATTTAACTCCAATGCATATACTGCTTTCCTGCAGTTTTGTTATCCTTCTGTGATGAGATACGGTACAAAGTTTTTTAATTATACCTAGGTTTTCAATATTATTAGTTCTTTTGTGCAAGAGAGCTTAGTCTAGTAACAGTTTCCTTCTCGCCCAATAAAGAATTATTAAACGTAGTAATCAATTTTATAAAGTGAGAATGAGAAATATAAAAATATATATATTTTGTGTATTCTCAATTATTTCTAAGTATAGTAAAAAGTGTAAAAAGATATGTCTTGAACATATATTTTTGATAATTAACCACTATTGGTTTGGAGATACATGCGGATTTCATATTGACTTCCAAAACCAAGTTTATTGAACATCATATTATATGCAGAATAGGACAAAGATAGAAAGAGAGACTCTAACAAACCGATAACACTGGTTCACTTAATTCTTTAAAGCTTCGCGAAAATTGCACACAGAATAAACTGTCAATGATATGTAGGAGAAGCTTAACATACAGCTCATCCAAAAATTATAAGAAATATTTTCCTATTTCTTCTTTCGTAAAGAATCATTCTTTACTGTTCCCTCGACTTCTTCCCAGAAATTCAATTTGCCATTTCATCAAACTCGTGAGAAACGAGCTCGCGATTTTTTACCCTTCATCGATAATAACACGCATTGCGGATGAAAGATGATATCGTGTTCAGGTGCGGCTCTACGCTTCGCTTTTCCTAGGCGACGCTTTACCCGACAGGCGCCTATTAATCAACGCGGTAAGTGATTAACGCGGGCTTCGATTTTTGAGTAGTTTTCCCACTTTGTTGTTTTCAAACGCCGCTTGAAACCACTCGAGTACCTCCTTCCGTCTTTCACGCCCCTTTCTATTAATCAATCAACTGATTAATTAATCAACCTTCGCTTTTACCTTACCTTCACCTTAGCTCCTTTTCCGCTGTATTCATTGATTTTCGTCCTTGAACTATGCTCCGACCATCCATTTATGATACTCAATTCGATAATAATATATCACTGCTTCCTGTTTCCATTATGTTGAGGTTGTTAGATGTATGTGAACAGAGGAACGCGTGGATAAATTGTAAGGTAGAAAATATATATTTTAATACTAAAGCGTAAATACAAAGAAGGAATATAATTGAGCTGATCCAGATCCTCACGCTAGCAGTGTTACCCTCTGGCTGAAAACCCTGAAGTCATCGGTCCCCTGTCTACAGTTTAGGGTCTGTCTTCGTCCCAGTCTTTTGTCTGTATACTGTCGATGGCTTCAGTGCTTGAGAAAACTAAAAAATCAGATGTAAAGTTTTCTTAGAAGTGGTGACCACTTCAACAGATTATTTGTTGCTTCGTTTGCTGAAATTTCTCACGGTGTTCTTAACTTGGATTCTTTATTCCTGGAATTTCACCCTTTTTTATGTTGTGATCTTCATTAATGAAGCTACTTTTTGACGTTCCTGTGACACATCTTCTCTTTTCTTTTTTGTTTCTACGAGTTCGTCGTTAGCTTGCTTCAGTACATCTATGTCTTTTTAATGATGAAATTGCTTGGATATTATTTTATAGTATTAGAATTCCACCTAAAATTTATAGAATTTTGAGATATATTTAAAACAATATATATGACACAAGTATACCTTTGCTTTGGTCCAGTTACTGTCGAAAAAAATGCAATTCTAACAAGAAGATCTGAGGTACGTCTTAGTTACAACAGTGATGAACCATTGCACAATAGTAGAACTTGAAAGACTAAGGTTAATGACGCTTAGTTTTGGAGACAGACGGTTAATTGTAAATGTCATTAGCAGCTACTAGAAAAATCCGACAAGGGGTTAATTTAGGTTTCTGCTAGAAAGACAATGGAATAGTCTTCTAACTATACTCTATTATATTAAAAAGTAAGCTATCAATATTAAAAACTTCTTGAATACTAACAAACTAAAGATTTGTATATAAATTCTACCATTTAGAAATTAAATAATTGACATAAACTAGTAAAAATTGTTTGCAAAAAAAGATTAGAACTTCTATTTCGTAGCTTGCCAATTATCTTATCAATTGGTAAATTATACTATTGTTCCTTACAAAACCAAATTCTACGATAATCATGTCAGCTTATGCTCCTATTGTAACTCATCGATGACTTATAATTAATCGCAATAATAACATACTTAGTACTTACAAACGAGCGAAGAAGACTTGGTCTGTTCGTCGGAGCAAACAATAAGCCATCGCCGCTCCCAAGAACGTTCGTTTTCACGATTCAGCGCTTCCGGTCGGCAGGGTGTATTACAAAGAGCCAGCCGGTAGGTCGTTAGCAGAAAACACCGACCGATGCAGCCGTACGCGTTATTTTCCGACTAATGAGCGTTTACCGTATTCGGTTGAAAACGGTAACGAGCGGATCCGAGAACCAGCCACGTGCTATCCAAATAATTTATCACTCGGCAATAGTAAATTTCCCGAAACATCCTATTTATCCGTTTTTATACTTCACGAATAATTTTCCGCCACTAGTTTTTATCTGGCAAACCGTTTGAAAATAGCGAGGTCGCATTTATGACTTCGATAATGTGAACGGACAGCACAGGTCAAGAAACATTACTCGTTGCCTTCATTACCGGTAATATGCTTCTTCTCTACCTATTTTATCCTTGGTTGAACGCTGGCTGTGCTGAGAGACCGCGCTGATTTACGCGCGTTAATCGTTTTATTAGCATAACGTTTTGCGGTACCGCGTACAAGCTTCGAAGGAAACCCACTGCTCATTTTTATTCTGTATTTTTCAGCAGTAAATGGCTGATCGTATAGGGCATTAATATTTTGAAGAAGTTCGCAGGTGAACTCGTAAAACAGTTATTAATCTAGAAACTAAGATTAGAGCTAAATGAATATTCAGTATAGATATATATATAGAATTTAGACACTCGAGTTAAAAATATCCCACGATCTAAGTTCATTTAGAACTGAATTTTGATTGAAATTTTGTCGATTGAACTCGTTTATTTGCGTACGAAATCCCACTGTATGAATTTCAATTTTATAGACTGTCCCTTTATTTCTTTTCATTTTTCTCCAATTACAAAAATTATTCCAAAAATTCATATCCTTCTCCATATCATGGAAAGTCAAGAAATTGATGTGTGTACATGTATAACATTTTATAAACCTTTGCTTGATTCTTGTTGGGTTAAGAAAAGAATGAAAAGAACGCAATAGAACGAAACGAAAAATACAGATGTTATGATTGCCGATCGGGAATTCAAATGTTATGGATGGGATTTTGCGAAGGATCGACGCAGGTGCGCTGCCTGTGAAGGAAAGGGCACGCTTCTAACGGTACGGAGACGCCTGATCGATTTGCTCGGCCAGGATACGGTTCCTTCTCGGTCGGAACAAAACGAAACGCTCGGCCTTTGAACGAAGGAACTCTTGTTCGAGGAAAATTGATACTTGCGGCCTGAAAATACGCGAGAGTAGCCGTGTCAAGTGCCAATTGGTTCGAACGAAAGCAACTTCTTGGACCCGAACTGATCGTAACTGTGAAGGAAAGTCTTATGAGGCTGTTTACGATCTGCTCGACTGGTTCGGTTCGTGATCGTCAGGGCTACTACCGAATCAGGTACTTCAAGGAAGAAGTTTACTTGAGATACTGCGTTTCGTCGAAGATGGTGTTTCTATCGTTATCCATGCACGCGTATGTAATAATTTGCTATTAACAAAGAATCCTTAAATGTCGCATATTCGTTCTTAGAAGTGGGAGATCCTCGTTGATGCAATTTGGAATTTGCATAGTCATCTGTTGGATTAATTTTATCGATTGAGGCGGTTCTCCTGTTTCGAAATACGTTGGAGTGCCATTGATTGAGGAGATCTCTACATTTCTCAATTTCTTTCCATTTCGTGCATTGTTCTCTTTTATCATAGACACGTTATCTGGACAGAGATACATATACAGTAACCATACACAGTTCCAAATAAAATATAATGCTGATACTCGTTTTATGAGTATTATGTAAGAAACATATACATAGCCACTCATGAGTGTTTTAAGATACTCGCTGCTCACGTACAAAACATGACGATCGATCCAGATTATCAGGAAAAAAATTTAAAAATCTGTCTTTCACGTCTATCGTAGACGGAGTAGAAGATATTTTTATTCGTATTTCGGATAGAAATCCTGATGCAAAGGAGAGATTTATTGATTAGAAGTTACCTAGATTCGCAAGAATCAACGAAACAATGAACGTAGCAATTCATTTGTGAAAGCCCGGGCAATGGCATATAGAAAGGAGATCACCGATTGTACCGAGACCAAAATCAGGCTGCTGAGATTCGTTATTAATGGTTATTTCGCCCAACGAATCGTTGGTCGATCTCGCGATCGCGCAGTAGATACAGCCGTGCATTGTTCAGACGGCCGGCTTCCTGCGTACCAAGCAACGACGAACGAAAGTACATTACATACGGCAAATTACTCTCAGCTAAAGTTGAGGAAGTAAGAGAGAGACAGAAGATGATGGACTATTATACATATATACATATAAGATATGATGAGAAAGGAGACACGAGAAGTAACAGAGAATAATAAGAAGAAGATGGAATAGAAGAAGAACGATTTTATGGACGTCCAGCGAGATTTATCGTTGCGTAGATGCCGATGATGTAGATTAAAATAAACAGTTATAATATCCGATCCTTGCGGCCCGTGGAAAAAGGAAAGGCGAGCGACAGAGAAGGGAGGAAAAAGGCGAGCAGATAGCTTACTATGCGAAATGAGATAACTGAGCGAGCTAACGTGGCTCCGTCCTATTTCCCAGAGCAGCGCGTTCACCACCAGTATCGTTCCTTTATCTTCGTGAATTCAATAGGCAGCTAAATATTCTCTCTATCGTGGCAAGGCAATCGTCAGTCATACGATCCTCCCTTAGCTCATTAGCGCGATAACCGAAGCGAAAATGATCATGATACTTTCCTCCGGGTTTCGAAGTAATTACTCCACTGCTGATATTTATATACATTTACATATTTATAAATGCAAATAAAGAAATTTAGTATAAATAGGAATTTGTTTTACCCTCTAAATATTTCATATTATCAATATTTTACTTTGGAAATATTTTATATTTTTGGATATTTTTTGTATTTCATATATTGTACTATTGTATATACATGAAAATTTTGTTTGTATGTATAAACATCCGTAATTAGTTTAGTAACTACACTGATTCACGAAAGTTTTTGAACATTTGTTTATATTATATTATATTATATATTTATATTATATATTTGTAACACCTAATTGTCTTCAAAGAATCGGTTTTGCTATGAAACATATTTTTTAATAGCATTTTCAAAAAGGAAAAGAGCCTGATCTTTCTTTCCAAATTGTATTATGAATCTCTAAATGCTAAATTAAAATGCTAATAAATCTAATTGTCTTCAAAGAATCGGTTTTGCTATGAAATATATTTTTTAATAGCATTTTCAAAAAGGAAAAGAGCCTGATCTTTCTTTCCAAATTGTATTATGAATCTCTAAATGCTAAATTAAAATGCTAATAAGTCTAATTGTCTTCAAAGAGTCGGTTTTGCTATGAAACATATTTTTTAATAGCATTTTCAAGAAGGAAAAGAGCCTGATCTTTCTTTCCAAATTGTATTATGAATCTCTAAATGCTAAAATAAAATGCTAATAAATCTAACTGTCTTCAAAGAATCGGTTTTGCTATGAAACATATTTTTTAATAGCATTTTCAAGAAGGAAAAGAGCCTGATTTTTCTTTCCAAATTGTATTATGAATCTCTAAATGCTAAATTAAAATGCTAATAAATCTAATTGTCTTCAAAGAATCGGTTTTGCTATGAAACATATTTTTTAATAGCACTTTCAAAAAGGAAAAGAATCTAATCTTTTTTTTCAAATTTTATTATGATAGCCACTGATTGTATTATGAATCTTTAAAATGCTAAAATAAAATGCGAAAATGCTAATAAATCTAATTGTCTTCAAAGAATCGGTTTTGCTATGAAACATATTTTTTAATAGCACTTTCAAAAAGGAAAAGAACCTAATCTTTTTTTCCAAATTGTATTATAATAGCCACTGATAGTATTATGAATTTTTAAACTAATAATAAGAGTGTGTAATTATTTTGGAGCCAGGTACGATATTACAGACACAGATTTGAAATAAAGCGCAATTGGTAGAAGTGCTTCCTGATACGGAATTCCATCTTTTCGTTTTTTATCCCCTGTCTGCACACGACACATGGCCGATTAAACAGCCAACTGGACGTGTCACACGTTCCTATTTCTTCGTGTCTTCCTGATCACCTTCGTTTCTTTTTTTACTCAATGAAAAGTGCCTCGATCACGCTACTCGTAGCACGCACGAGCACGTAAATTTCGCTGATATGTTCTCCAACATATACTCACGTGAGAAAATTTCAAAGATCCGTATCTTTATCCACAGAAGAATTACATAATATCAAAGTCTGAGCAATTAAACTGTCAAGTTTGAGTTTTTCACGACGTTCTATTGAATTTTATCCAACTTTATCCATGTAGAAGTTTCCATGTTTCGCGTTTATGACTGAAATACGCGATGACTAATATCGTCGGCTAATCGTAAAAAATGTCGATAGTTTAGGACGAGCTTATACAGCGTCGTTTATCCGCGGCCTCGCTTTATCCGAACGGTTCCGCGTGTCTTTATGATCCCGTGAATTCCAACCGGGGAATTAAATTAGAAAATTTTCCCGTTAAGTGTCACCGTGGCTTGCAAACATGCGAAAAAGGTGCGAATAATTCGACGACCGTATTAACGAGGAACCTTGCGGACTAGTCGCGATAATAATCGTGGCGAATAATATTCGTGTTGGTATTCGCGGAAAAGAGGAAGGGTAAGGGGAAAAAGCAACGGAGAAACGATCGTAGAACCGGGAAACGCACCTTTACGATTTCAAACGAAGTTATTATGCCACGACTTGACTAACAAGAAATCCACGCTCGAAACTGTAGGCTCGCGAACGCGACGCGATGAAAAACTTTATATTTCCTCGCGCGTGATACCGTCGCACGGCTAATCGTGGCGAGAAGAAATTAATGAACCGATAATGATCGGGCGACGTGCGCCCGAAGCGGCTCTGCCGTAGATTTATCAAATAAATTTCCTGGAAGGCAAGTCCACCGATTTTTTACTTCTTTCTTTTCTTCCTTTGCCTTCAGATAATTACGTATATGACTTGTATGAAACTTTCGTTCGATCGAATTTTCTTAGTACATACTTAGGTCTGCGGGTTTGTGATGATTTTTTTGTTCATTTAAGATATGCAGTTTGCATGAAATTTGTAATTATTGATTTATGTTAACGGAAGAAGCAACAGATTGTTATAGTTTCTGTGTACGAATCTTTCATTTGATCAAATTTCCCAGTAGTAGTCAAGTTTCCAGATTTACTATTGCTTTCTAAGTGTTTTTGGATATTTAATCTGCATGATGCTTTTGGTTCTTGATTTACTTTTACATACCGATTCTCACTGGAGGATCATTCGTATTTATAAGTCAGGTAATTACATTAATCAGACGTCTAAAAATGAAATTATTTTCTGACTATATTTACAAAAATATATGTCGGTNATGTTTATTAACACCAGTACAAATAATACACGATTTACAAAAGATCGCGGTAATTAGGCGGTAATAACAATGGCCTTGGGTTCGACAACGAATCCGCGGTCACAGGGATAACTCTTTGTTAATCGTAAAATGTACTTTTGAGGCACAAAATAACGTTTTCTCGGGTTGCTAGGTATATTTGCTTGTAAGACGATGTGTAACTCACCAAGGAGATCGCACGAATGATCGACTGAATAAGATTTTCCTCTCCTTGCAGTCGTGTTCATTTGTTTAATATTGGTCGTGAATATCAACAGATTCCAACCGCCGTTGCTAGGCGATCCCGTGCAGCGGCGACACTCTTTCCGCCCGGAGTTCAATTGTTAATACAACGTGTGGCCCATAATATAAACACTTCTGAGGCAAAGCTACACGTGGCTTGCTTTGTCCTAGAGCCCGTGTGCCGCTACAACTAGATCCCTTTTTCTAAGAACTACACAACCACTCCACACCTTTGCTAAGCAAAACACTCATCCCGTGACCGCGGCTACGTTCGGCAACTAGTTGTCGCCTCGAGCCCAAGCTCATTATCTCAAGTTTCTCGGACTATTATATCGAGTTAATAAAGTTGAAGTATCGGAAACCCTCCACGGAATTTCGAAGGGAAAGCCCGGTGTCCTTTCGTCTCCGACATATATATATGTCGAGTTATAATTGGAGTTAGGGGTGTCTAACGAATCTTCACGTGAATTGGCCATCGTTGTTGTGTACTATACATGATATTTATTGATAAAGATGTGATTATAACAGTATCTGTTGAAGTTACTACTTCGAGAAAAACTCTACATCTTTATTTATGTACATCTGTGACCTGCAGACTGCTATTAAACAGAAATATTCTACATCAGGAAAGGTGCATATTATTGTGCCCTTGAATATACATTATGTTTTGGGTTGCAAGGTCTAGGAACAAAGGAACTAATAAACAGATTTCTATTTATGTTCCATGTACCCTTTAGCTAAAGCTATAAGGTAAACCTTTTTGGAAATGTCCTTTTCCTATAAATATGTCGGGTTATCATTGGGATTAGGGGCGTATAATGAATCTTCACGTGAATTGTTGTGTACTATACATGATATTTATGGATACAAATGTGATTATTACAGAGTTTAACGAGTAATAGCGGCGATTGGATAATCGAGACGTCGATGACAATGAATTCAGGTTCGATAACGAATTCACGGTCAACGGGATGACGAATGCGATTTGATATAAGATTCTGGTGTCACTCAACGTACTTGTCCACAGTACAAGTCGAACTTATCGGACTGAGTCTCAGTCCAAGTGGAACTGCCCTTATATACTCCTCTCCGTGCCTCTCTGTACCCCTCGGGTCAATCTTCGTTTTTAAGGAGAGCTATTTAATTATTCCATACCTCTGTTAGGTACACGTCCCTCCCGTGACCGTGGCTACGTTCAGCGAACCGTTATGTCACTTGGAGCCCAAGCCTACTGTCATAAATCTCGGGCAAACATAATTGCATTAAATCATAAACAAGTATTCCTCAGTTTTATTATTTAAATACAGTTATAATAAAAAGTCTGGACTAAAGTATTGGGGACCTTCCCAAACATTCCAAAAGAAAGACCCCGATGTCTTTTCATCTCCGACATATATATACTGCCTATATACGATAAAAAATTGATCTGTATTAATAGGAAAGACAAATGAGCTGTTTAGAAGTCACATTATATTAAATTTTTGCAGTTTTAAATAAATTTATACATTTTCGTGATTTAGTTATGATTCAATCTTCCTTGTGCAACATTTTCGTTAGATCGAATTGTTTAGCAGTGTTTAGGTCTGCAGATACTGATGGTAGATTTTCTATTTTATTTAGGATGTTCAACTGAATATTATACTGAATTTGTAGTCTTTGCTTCGTGTTCATAGAGGAAGCAGCAAATTCTTGTAGCTCGACCACGGTGCTTGATTATAACGTAAACAGAGGTGTAGAAATAAGAGTGTTGAAGGAAGATCATGTTCATTATTGTCAATGATCAAGGATCGATAACCTGTGCGATTTGACTGCTGAAGCCCAATCTTCGATCATATAATATCTACGTAATATTTGGTAATATAATAATAAATAATATTATTCAACAAATACTAATTCTAAATTTTCATCGAGAAGTAAATGAAAGAGTTAGGATCAAGTTAATCATGCTCAATGACTTTAGAAACGCGCCATAACTTCTAATTCGCTTAATCGTGCACTTGATCTCCTTCATATCGTTAAAAAACAATCGAACCCAATTATGGAACAAAATAAGCAAAAATTCAAGCATCAATTCACACTAAAACTGGCATTTACAACTACTATCACTTCTAGCAACTCTTAAGCTACTATCACTTTATAATAAAATAAGAAATATTTATCAAAAATAGATTTCGATTTATTTTTGCTTCTCTATATTTAAGCTACTTATATTCTCTACACACGAATATAAAGAAGAAAAAATATTTATATTTAAATATCCGACTATACTAATGTGAATATCTAACATGGCCTTGTTACTCCTGTTATCAATTTGTACAGATAAAAACTTGTTTCTGTTTTATGTTACGTCTTTTCGCATACCTTACATCTTGATTACTTTAATATAAAATTTATACTTCAATCGTGGCTAATTCTAATGTTAAACCTCTCATCGAGGCTAATCGCATGGTCACTGATATCCGTGCGCATTAGGTGACGACGAGAATCGACACAAGGATAACTGTTCGGGTTAGGTTCTAATCCAGCGCGTTCCAATCTTGCGTAATTTATGTAACATGTAAATCGAGGGGTTAACGCTGATTCATCCCGTTTCTTTGGCTGTAGAGAGATCAAGCCGCTCTAAAAGGGCCGCAACCACGCGTGACCGAACATTCTCTTCCGTGCTCGTCTCCAGGTGAATTTATCGGTGCCCGGAATTCGCTACTGTAGTAGTGAGAAGGAGAGAAGTAGCTCGTCGTTAGTCTCGAATTCTTCGGATATCGGAGCTATCTGTTATTGGTTCGACCGATCGATGCTCGTAATTATCGTTCGAATCGTCCACGGTCTATTTCTGGACGTGTTCGATATTTGCAAAGATGTTTGGCGTATTTCTCCATCCAGCAACGCAACCGTTAATCCTTTCCTGAATATCGTGATAGCTGGCTGAAAATGAACAGAATATATAATTTTCGTGATGTTTCTAGGAAGATTCAATAAGTTGAAATATTTGGAAAACAAAGAGATAGAAATAATTGAGTCCGCCGGCGGCTAAGTTGATTAAGTTCACTTTTTATAAAGTTCTCACTTTCATAAACTAAGCATATAATCAGAATTTAGTATCTTGAAAACAAGTCATCGTTAATTGTATCATTATCACAACCACAAATCAATCAAAGTGTTCTCTTACTTATGAACACTAATCTATATTGTACGCCAGTAGTTAATGGCCACGTGGCGCTAGTGTAGCATCATCGCTCATCATACGTTTTAAAAGCTCCAACCAGGAAATCACATACTTTCCTTCTTTCGATTTCATCATCGATACTTGCTTCGATACGATCTCAATCTTGGGAATGGGAATTCTTCGCGACAATTTTGAGAGTGTTTCGCGGTTGTTGACTTCTCGTGGTCTCTGCTTGATCATCTTATCCGTGAAATCAATGGCCTAAGGATGTATTGCATTCGGAAATCGTTCGTGTAATCGCCACTAGCGTTATCTGCCTTTTCTTAAAAACATCTGATGAAGATGAAAGGCGAAAGGAGCGGAGTGTAGAAGAAGGATGAGACAAGAAATACAAGCGATGGTTTCTTCGTCCTGTTGCTGATAGCCACCACGTGTTTTCGCAGCTACCGGATGTGTAGACTTCCCGTGTCACTCGATTTCTACTCATTTTGCAAAGGAGAAGAGGCAAATCAACGTCTTCCTGCGCGTGCACACACGGCCGCCTTCGTGCACGCGCCTTCCTCGCCTTCCCTATTGTGAGATTCATCATGGACGATGGTTTCTTTGCACGAGCAAAACGTTGCTCTACATGTTCAGCCACTGCTCTTCGTGCAATTGGTCGGAACGATTCGCGGAATAATCGCGAGTCGTGTCGGTTCTCGTTGAAAGAATGCTTGGTAATTGTCTCCGATGATCTTTCTCTTTGATGGAGGATGTACGTTTTTGTGTAGCGTGTACTAGGACATTGCGTAGTTGACTTTTCAACTGAATACGATCCTTTTGGAATTGGTATGTGAAGAATAGCCGTGATTACGGATATGATACGCTTAGGTGAGCGGTATCGTCGTAAGTAGATTGCTAGATTGTTATTAATCGTTTGCACTCGGGAAACGTTTCTTTATCAAGTTGAAACATAATTGCTGTGACTAAGAAAAAGATTGGTTTCTGTATACGTTCTAATAACGTTTTAAAACGTGATATCTTTCTCAAATAATTGTTAGGATAATTAGAATAATTAGACGAAGAAATTATTCCTTCGAATCCAATCGTAGACTCATTGAAATTGATATCTTGTTAATTTCCTCTGAAACAAACTATTCCATATAAAGTTGCTATCTAATAATTTTATAAACTGAATACGTTTATAAGGTTCGTATTTATGATAATGAAAAAATCAGTATATCAAAAATGTCAGTATAGCTAGTGCTGTAAATAAACTTGGAATATTATACGCAATCTGTACATTTTTCTTTCTTTAGATTTCCCATGGATGCATAAACATCCGCAGTATGTATAGTAATTAATACTTAACTACAGACTGTAGAGAGCTTCAATCACATGGATGATTTTTTCTTTAATCAAACTTTATTAATTTTTTCTAGCTACCATACCTGATCAATCTAGCCAAGGGCACGGCATACTCGTAGATTATGATGTTATTATATTAAATTCATCGATCGATCAAGGATATTGAAGAGATTCGTTTCTTTTTCTCGCCTATGGCGGTGCACGGGCATTATAATTATCGCGAACGGCGCATTAGCCCAATCTCGAGCGCGCATCGGTTAAAAGCAACGGTAACTAGTCTCGTGGATCACTCGTTCCCTCCTTCTTCCCTTTACTCTCGATCGCGCATGGTTTTTCCGCGTTCCCGCCTGTTCTTATTTCATTCTTCTGCCGCGGGAACGATGATATACCGTTCAACAAGTAGAAAAACGGATAATGGCCAGTTTTCATTCTTCCTTGGAATAGAAAGATTTTTGTAAAATATTCAAATCTGGATCAAAGTTTGGAATCAAATGAAAACAAATACAGTAGCATAATTAATAATACAAATGTGAAAGTTAATTAAGGCAATGATAAGGATATGTAGTGGATATAAACGAGAAAAAATTTAACAGTTTATACACAAGAAAATTCGGTAGAACATTGAATGTCTAAAATCCTTTATTTGTTAATTAAAGCAATGTTAATTAAAGCAATGATAAAGATATGTAGATATAAACGAAAATATGTAGATATGTGGATATAAACGAGAAAAAATTTAACAGTTTATATACAAGAAAATGCATTCATTAGAACATTGAATGTCTAAAATTCTTTATTTGTTAATTAAAGCAATGATAAAGATATGTAGTGGATATAAACAAGAAAAAATCTAACAGTTTATATACAAGAAAATGCATTAGAACATTGAATGTCTAAACTCCTTTATTTGTTAATTAAAGCAATGATAAAGATATGTAGTGGATATAAACGAGAAAAAATTTAACAGTTTATATACAAGAAAATTCATTAAAACATTGAATGTCTAAAATCCTTTATTTGTTAATTGAAGCAATGATAAAGATATGTAGTGGATATAAACGAGAAAAAATTTAACAGTTTATACACAAGAAAATTCATTCATTAGAACATTGAATGTCTAAAATTCTTTATTTGTTAATTAAAGCAATGATAAAGATACGTAGTGGATATAAACGAGAAAAAATTTAACAGTTTATATACAAGAAAATGCATTAGAACATTGAATGTCTAAAATTCCTTATTTATTTTAAAATTATATAACTTGTATCTTTCCATAAATTGTATGATCCAAACGAAATAATAATTTGGAATAATTTTAATAATTTCTTATTCAATTTATCTCACTTCCTGTAAGTGTTCTAATAAGAATTGTGAATAAGAGTGTGTATTTTAATGTCGCGCATATTATGATATGATATATCGTTTAGATTTTGGTTTCAAGTATTTAGAGCTAAAGATAATCATTTTCTATCATCCTCCTTTGAATTTGAATTTTCCTTACTGTAGAAATTTTTCCTTTCCAAGTAGAGCTAAAGATAACCATTTCCTGCCATCCTCCTTTGAATCTGATTTCAATGAACGACACGGAACGCTGATAAGAGTAAAATTAAATTCCAACGAGGGACTCCAATAAATCTTCACTACAAAATACGATCGATAAGATCAGGACGCGTACCAAAAAATTACCATGCGAAATTATTCCTATTTACGTCCCGTGAGTAATGATGAAATTCGCGTGTGTATAATTTATCCACGCTCCGATGGACATTCGCACTATCATCCTCCGTGAACCAGGTCAGGTTTATCCAGCGAATAGCTCTGATAAGCACTCGAATTAAACCTAACTTGATTGGAATTCCTGGAATTTACATGTTATAAACTACAAACGTCTCGAGATGGATTTTTCTTTTGAATTAAGAATAAGATAAAGAATGAAAACGATAATGTCATAGTACAGAACGCAATGTACTCAAATTTGAAAAATATAAAAACTACAGAGAAAGAAGATAAGTGATTTTAAAATTCAGTGCGTCAATAAACATCATGTTACCAAAATTGCTTCTTTATTTCACCTTAGGACAAGCACGTACTTTTCCACAACCTTCATAATTTTAAGAATATTGTTTTGTCTTAATAGTTGTACCTCAGACTGCTACAAAACACCATCAACTAAATGTGTCTTTCGATTTAACAGGTCCTTTTTACCTTTAACTTATAAAGTGATATCAAAATAAAAAAAATTAATAAAAATGTATTTGCCATATATTTTTCTTGTGATCTTCATATGGGTTAATTACAATTTTTTACACGAATGTAGCTTAAAATGTGATATATATACATAATAATTAGAATGGGATTTTATATATAAATATGTAACTTTAAATGATTCCCCTGCCTAAAAGCTATCTTGAAACATATTGACCCCTTAATTTCATAAGACATAAATAAATCTCCGCAACTTCTACCTCCTCTCATTATCCTACTTCTCAACGTTTGTTCCTCATCTCCTTAAGAGCAAGTTTAATCACATCTGAATATAAATCCGTAACTCGTACACTCGAGTATGACCCAAAGAGCCAGAGAAAGGCACAAGGAGGAAAAAGGAAAAGCAAGAATCATACGGTGAAACGATGAATATGGCGCAGAAGTAGGCGCGATTATCATGATTCGTACGTGCCAGGACCTCTTAATGAAGACAACGCGATACGATCTGCAACGAATCTCGTATAATAAGAGCGCCTGGTTAATGAAACGGAAGATGCGGCCTGTGTGTGTAATCTGGATTTTTCACGTTTTCTACCGCAGTCGTAATGGAAAAAGTACTTACTCGACCGTACAGAAAGCCGAACGTGGTGATTCATCGCGGGAACGCTGTTCCAGCGAGAAGTATCGGTACAAGAGACCGGTCAGATTTAACCCGGAGATAGATATCGCGCGATAAATCGATCCCGTCGACAGGATGTTCGAGGCGTTATTGACGATTTAGTAAGTCGTTAGGAGGAACGACGCAGGTGCGGCGGCGGAAGAGAGTTTGATGGACACTTTGTGTGCGAGCGAGGGATAAACGGAGCGAGGCCGGTGATTACCGATCCTCGACGTGTTATTGATAACTTAATGAATCGTTCTCGTAGGGATCATGCGGATAAGAATAACACGTGTGTATACGGAAAATGAGTATTCCATTAGTGCGTACTTCGATAAATTACGTATAGGTTATACATACATACAAATCCTGTGGCGAAACCGTAAAGGGATGATTTTTTTCGCGCGTGATTGTATTTCTTCTACCATTACTCTTTATTACTAACCGATCATATTTTACAAAATGGATGAGCCGTGGGAGCATCGCGTTTTCTTGCGTTCGCGGATGCGAAGATCTTGTAGGATGTTAACCAAGGGAGATATTATACGGAGAAAATGATGGAAATTTTACAGAAGAAGTCGTTTTTCCATTAGTACAATAACTTTTTATTATGTGTAACGTATTGTTTCTTAGTTACTCATTTTCTTAATTAGTGTTAACATTCACTGCATTCTTCAGCTTTTTTTAAATCGCATATATTTTATACTAGAAGTCTTCTGCACTCTGTACCAATTGTTTTAATTCTCCGAGTCATTTCATCGAAACGCACAAAAGGATAAAAGTGCTACATTTGTGTCAATAGTAAACAGTGAAATAATTGCATCGTGTGTGTCGGTAGCAGCGAATCAATGCGGAAGAAGATTGAAAGAGTGACGAAAAATGGTAATTTACCATACTCTTCATGAATTTCTTTAAAAGAAAACCCGTAAAACCATAACGACAACTGAAAATATTAATATTTAAGAAGCAGTAACAGCTTCGTTCCAAGAATTTTTGAATGTTATAACCGATAAGCCTCATAAATCAGGAATACTGAAATCAATTACTCGTTAGGAAAGTGCTATGAATCACGTGGAAATTGCTTTGATTAAATAAATGACCTTTCGAAGAAATTACTTTGCGGTTGGAGCCTTATTTGAAAAACAACTTAATATATCCAATGATCATAACGCGAAGAAAGTTGCATCGAACTAAAACGATTTCTTCCTCGAACCATGAACAGAGTTCACTATAGAACGCTCGTCAGATTCACTTTACGCAATCGATCGATCTAGGTACTCCGTTAAATCGAATTTACTACCTTTCGACTGCCATCAATTCGAAAAGCCCATAAACCGACGTCATTGATGAAACAATTATCTAAAGATCTTTCACACGGTACTCTTGTAAAGTCATTCGACGGTGATACTTTATTGTAACGATCAAACTGGTGTACCGTAAATTCCAGAGACGCCAAGCTATCGAGGACGAAAGCGGCAAGCAACGGCACCTTATCATCGTGCTTCTTCGATCGATCGATTACAGCGAACGATCGTTCAAGGTCATCGATCCAGGATATATTTCTATGCCCATATGCACGTTGTAGATAGCGGTAGAAATAAGTATGATGCCGCTATTTTGTAGCGCGTTTACTCGCATAGCGTTACACCAGTAGTTACATCATTACAAGGTAATGCCGCACGATGACGTATACCTGTATAGCGAATTACTATCGTAAATTAACGTTATAAGGCTACTGTACCTTTATTAGTTGACCTCGGACTACTCGATAGAATTTCTTTTTCCATCTGAAACTCCATGTGAAATTTCTGAAATTAAGTAAATCATATTTCATATAGCGTTATTCTTGTTACGATAATATTACGGACGTATTATTCGACATATCATGGAAACAGAATGTCATAAGGCTGTGCATTTATCGGTTCTATGTTTGCTAGGATTTTCTTTACAGACTCAAATTTATAGAAAGGACCAGATTCTTTGGGGGAATTTTTAATTTGAGTAAGTAGTATGTGATATAATTTAGCGATCCTTATGTCCTACTAAATTATATATGTTGGAGATGAAAGCACATCTGGTCCTTTCTTTCGGAATGCTTGGGAAGGTCCCCAATACTTTAGTCCAGACTTTTTATTATAACTGTATTTAAATAATAAAACTGAGAAATAGTTGTTTATGATTTAATGCAATTATGTTTGCCCGAGGTTTATGACAGTGGGCTTGGGCTCCAAGTGACATAACGGGTCGCTGAACGTAGCCACGGTCACGGGAGAGACGTGTACCTAACAGAGGTACGGAGTAATTAAATAGCTCTCCTTAAAAACAAATATTGACCCGAGGGGTACGGAGAGGTACGGAGAGCAGTATATAAGGGCAGTTTCACTTGGACTGAGATTCAGTCAGATAAGTTCCACTTGTACCCTGGACAAGTACGTCGAGCCACACCCGAATCGTGGATCAGTAAGTTGAGTTCGACTTAGACTGTGGAAGAAATCGCGTTCGTCGTCCCGTTGACCGTGGATTCGTTATTGAGACTAAGTTCATTGCCATCCACATCCAGAGGATCTAATTACCACGGTTACTTGTCAAATTCTGTCACAATCATAATTGTACTAGTAAGTATCTTCGCTCTTGCGTAACAACAATGTCTAATCCAAAGAAAGATTCGTTACACGCCCCTAATCCTAATGATAACCCGACATATATAAACAATTTTTTCCAGGAGGAATATTATCATTTTCTTTGTAAAATACATTCTTCTAATTTATCTTCAGAATTTAAGTTCTATTTCTGAGAGAGAAGCTATTTTTCAGGACGGTCTATAGCCAGACGTCTGTGAGATCTTGATACGCACGACTGCTCAAAGTGATATCATTTTACTCGGTTTAACCGCGACAGTCGTATCAACCTCAAGGATAAATGGTCCTTGAACGCCGTCTTCTGTCTCCAAATTCGTGTCTCGCTCGAATGATTTCCTATTCTCAAGGGATTCATTGTTCCTCGAGTTCCCACAGATTCTGTCAGTTCTTTGAAACACCGTAACGAAACAGTGAAAATCGAATGTCTTTTCGCTTTGTAATCGGACGGAACCGTGAAGCAGGAACACCACGAAACTTGAAATTGATAAAGAACGGTAAAATGTCATTAACAGGGGAAAACATCGCGAGACTAACTTCCTGTTCTGGTCCTGGCAATTAGCGTTCCGTTTTTTCAGCTCGACCCGGTTATTGTCCTCAAGAAATCGTTGTGTCTTTCTTAACTTTATCGGATTAACTTCTATTTCCATGAAACACGCGATAAATGCTCGTAATTCCTCGAGAATATTGTTTAAACCATTGTAATTAAAATTTTGTATGTTTACAAGAAGAGAAATTACAATTCATTAGAATTTTTCTTTTTAAATTTGATATTTGTAGGCAGTGATAACTATTATTAAACTACAGATATTTATAAATTTAGGTGAAATTTAAATGTGCAAAGGTATATAGAGTGTAGATCATTTGAAAGAATATACAAAATATTCAATAGAATATTTAAACAGTGAACTAAACTTCCATTTAGATGCCATTTTTTAGTTGTATTTCTAAAAATATATATTTGTATAAATATGCCCAGTGTAGAACTGAGGATTCTATTTGAGAAAGGAGGTATACTTTTGTGAAGAAATAAGGAAAAAGAAGTAACATCTACATACATACGTCACTTACTATGACGTGTATACAGCATTAAAATCATCCTAGTGGTCATTTCTAAATTTTTGTTAATTTGAGTAACATTGCCATTGTGTTTCTTAGCGGACAATCGACAATTTTAAAGTCAAGATCACATAAATATTGAAAAACCTGCACAATATAAATCATAGTACTGTGTAACAATATTCAAGGAAAGACATTATCTCGGTAAGCAAAGAGATGATAAATTACAAGCTCGTAACTTGTCGCTACGATCTGACTTTCAAATGCGTAACTGTACGACCAACCGCGGGTGGATGGAGCAAAGCGAAGTTTCAAGCAGGCACGTTTCTCACAGACGCGGAATCGCCGACGGCGAGGATCGTGGCAGATCGCGAGCGACCGCGAATCGCGCCAATTACCTTCCCTCTCGCGATGCGAATCCTTAGGCCATTTAAAGATTTTCCGCTGTGCCGAAGGCGACTGAAAACCTTCCAAGATTCGCCGCCCGCTACCTGACGCCTGAATAACGGAATTGAAAGACGATCACTTCCCGATCTGCCCTCCAGCCACTCTTACACTCCGTCTCTCTATCATTCTCCGCTTCTTTTGCCCTGACTTCATTTCACTTCGTAATTTCCGACGAAGAAGAAACTGCCGCACTGAATTGGACTCACTACCTTCGCGCCATGGTGGTGATTTTACCTTGGTGCTTCGATACCATCGTACTTTTTCACCTGTTGACCAGAGGAGACGAAATGTATATGTTAACGTTAACATGTACATTTACAAAATCTAGAATTTAATTTTCTCAGTAAAATTGACTTATCTTTATTCATTTTTAATTGTATGATCTGATTAACGGGTTAATGTATGTAGTAGTCTAACTTTACTCCATTCGAGACTAATCTCTGATTAAAAGACAATTACCAGAGGCTGGTATTTTAAAGTTTTAAATTTAACTTGATTCTTAATTCTTCTAAAATAAATAAAATTTCATTATTCGATAGATTCTGCATTTAACTGTATAAGAACAGGCGTGTATTACATTAAACGTTAATATAATATAATTAATAATAGTTAAAAGTTACTATGATTAGAAGTTAGATGATTAATAGATTATTAGCAATGTTTCACTGTTGTCGAGAGTGAGATATTGCGCGTTGTATTTAGTAAAATTGGAAGAGGATTATTTATCATAAATTTCTGTCAATTATTAAAATGCTACGTTTACAGCAAATATGTACAACCCCTGGTTCGAACGAAAATGGGAATGAAAATGAGATCAAGTTAGGAAGATTTCAATTTTCGAACAACATTGTTATGTATTTATTAACTTTTAATTGTATGATCTGGTTAACGGGTTAATGTATGTAGTAGTCTAACTTTACTCCATTCGAGACTAATCTCTGATTAAAAGACAATTACCAGAGGCTGGTATTTTAAAGTTTTAAATTTAACTTGATTCTTAATTCTTCTAAAATAAACAAAATTTCATTATTCGATAGATTCTGCATTTAACTGTATAAGAACAGGCGTGGATTACATTAAACGTGAACTTTTCAGAAATTTCAAGCGATATTTTTTTAACTGCGTCTCTGGGCGAAGTACTTTCCCTCTCTTATTTATTTGTTCTACTAAATATTAGGTCGTCCGTAAAGTTTCTTTCGTTTTATAAAGAAATAATAGACGCACAATGTTTTTTGTTTTGTATTAGTTTATTGAATTATGCATGAACATAATAATAGAAATAGAACGAAATGGATCATACCTAATTCGATTGTTGTTCATCTATTATCGTCTTATGAGACAAAAGAAACTTTTCGGACATCCTAAAATATCATCCACCCGACATGGTAATTCTTCGGACAGAAATCTCTGGTTTAATTGAGATCAGCTCGGAACATCTTCAGTCAAGATGTCGAGCAGTGACCGAGGTCACTATCGGCGTTCAGTGATAAACGCATTGCTCGCGAAACGTCGCAGTCGCCCACGCTTGTGTGTATCTCGTGCGCACACGTGATTAACGGCGACTTCTTCGAGGATCTCATGCAACAACGTTTACTACCATCTATAAATAGCTGGATACTTTTCTAGATTACGATAAATATACAAAATATAAACTGGTTTAAGAAAACATTCGAGCTTCTTGAAATTTTATAAATAAACCATAATGAAACACGTCTATTATCATTATATAGTAAAATCTGAAATTATCTCTATTCGGTTTAAATTTAGCAGAATATTTGATGCAAATTATAACAAGAAGCGAAGAATTAACAATAAAGAAAAATATTCTTCGATCGTAACGTTGAGAATATATAATAACGCATAACAAGATGTATAACAAATATACAACAAAAAATTCGAAATTTTGATCGATTCACGCTGGATGTCCAATTATGAACGACACTTTACTTACAATTAGTTTCTCGAGGCAGTCATTCCATACCTAACACCTTCCGCTCCATTTAGCCGCGCCGCCAGCAAGCAAATAATAATTACGCATAGCGAACAGGATGATTCGTTCGCATAACGCAAACAAGAAAACCAGACGAAATGCCTTAACAAGACCTGGTCACGGCTTTTACCGCCTTCCCTTCCGGCGTTCTGTCGATCCTGATCCGTGAGACCCGCGTCGCTTACGTTCTATGTCGTCCTTTAAACTACAATATATTGATCTTAATTGCTTCCTGATTCGTAAACGCGATGTTTCTTTGCACCAGCTTTGGACATGAAGGGGCTGTGTTGTGCGATACTTTGATGGTCATTCAGGTTGTATTTGATTTTTTGAGAAATAGTGCAGTCAAAAGTTTGTTTATCGCTGCGTTTGATATGTCAAGACGGTGTCATTGTTCCAAGGCAAAACAACAACATTGCGCCTCATGTTGGACTCATATGCCGCTACAAAATTATAGAAAGTTCTAAGAATATCGCGTAAACAAGCTAATTGAAAATAAAAGATCTGAAATATTAATAGACAAGGCACGAATGTACATAAACAAGCGGAGAGCACAAAGGAACAAGCCCAAGAGTAAACAAACGGTTCAGGATTCAACACGCAATTACTATTAAGGCCTCAAGGCCTTATTTCGCTTTGCTCAAGTAAACAAACCACCGGATCACTCTATCGTCAATCGTGTGGTGACTAGTTATCCTCTGGCAAGGCAAGAGAGCAGTTCTCGACGTTAGTAGAAAGTGTATCGAGTGTTTTTTCGTGGAGAAATGGAAGACCAAAAGGTGCATTTTCGTCACATAATGTTTCACTGCTTTAAAAAAGACAGTACGCCTAAAAACACTGCAAAGGAGATTTGTGACGTTTATGGTGATCGGTTTATAACTGTTCAAACAGTCCGGAATTGGTTTAGGAGGTTTAGAGCTGGAAATTTTAATCTGAAAGATGAAGATCGCAGCGGACGTCCATCCACCACTGATACTGACCTTATCATGGCCTATCTCGATAAAAACCCAAGGTCTAGTGTTCGTGAGGTAACAGATGGTTTAAACATTCCGCGGACAACGATTCATGAGCATTTATCAAAGCTTGGGTACGTTAATCGCTACGAAATGTGGGTCTCCCATCAACCGACGGAGAGCAATCTCCTGAATCGAATCTCGACATGCGATTTGCTAATTCAACGCAACAAAAGAGAGCCATTTTTTTAAAAGTTAATTATCGGGGATGAAAGTTGGATTCTCTACGACAACACTGCGCGCAAGCGATCTTGGTCGAGTCGAGATAAGCGTCCTCCGACGGTAGCAAGACCTGGACTTTGCCCGAAGAAGGTGCTGCTTTGAATTTGGTGGGACTGGAAGGGTATCCTCTACTACGAATTACTTCCGGAAGGGCAAACGATCGACAGTGAAAAATATTGCACCCAACTCGAAAAACTTAAGGAAGCTGTTATCACAAAACGTCCTGAAGTGGTGAACAGACGTGGCGTCGTGTTCCACCACGATAACGCGAGGTCACAACTTCTAGAGTTTGATTGGGATGTTTTACCACATCCTCCGTACTCTCCAGATCTTGCACCATCGAACTATTATTTGTTCCTCTCTCTAAAGAATTTTCTTCGCAATAGAAAATTCAAATCAGTGAACGAAGTGGAAAACGGCCTCGAAGAATATTTTAAAAGTAAGCCAAGAGAATTTCGGAAAAATGGCACTATGAGGCTCCCGGAGAGGTGGAGAAAGGTGGTAGAAGAGAAAGGATCATACATTATTTAAAAAAGGTACACGGAAGGAAATATATTTTTTATTTACCTCCTATTTAAAAAACGAAAATAACTTCCCGGACAACCTAATATCATGTAAAGTAGCATCTAATTAATCAGTTAGCCGTTGCGACTTCTTTGAAAAGTGTGTGCCTAAAATGTGATGCAAAAAGTAAGCGATGGTGAGTATAGTCGTCAAACACAGAGTACGTATGGTTGTTATAATATAGAATTAATTTGTAATATCGTAAAATGACTTTTATTTTTTAATTTTATCACTGACAGGGCTCGTGATAACAAAATATTGCCATTTCTTCATGACGAGTATACTCGTCAGAAACAGCTGACTGGTTAATTGAAATAATCATTCAGCTTATCGCAGAAAGAATTCGCAAGATTGATTTCACGCTCCACGTCTTTAATCGAGATCTTTCGTTCGTGGGAAGTTGTCGATTTCCGCGAGAAGCTGCAGCGTTGCAATTAACAGCCCAGAAAGGAACCTCGTCCCTGCCGTTAGGAAGAGTTAACGTGTACACGCGTTTATCTCGATAACAGAAATTACATCGGTTCCGACCTCCTCATTATCACCTATATCATAGTGATCATCGTGAAAGCGTGTTTATTGGAAAATAATGTCTAGAGCAAACCAATAGGAAAACCAACACCCCGGAAACATATTTTTCAACCGACCCAAATAAATTGGAATTTTTGTCAGTCAGAGGTATGTCTCCATTTTATACGAAAACATAATTCCTCGAATTTTCTGTCAACCTAAATTCAATCTTAAATTCTTTTCTATCTAACCTAGTAGAGTACCACTCCATAGCTTATGAGCTGAATGATCGTTTCATTTTCCTGTATTCGATCTACAAACACAGCCCTTCGATTGTTTCATTATACGTAGCAGCTACTTGAAGATTTCTGAACGAGGTTGTACGTACATCATGTATCGGAGACTGAAAATTAGAGTGGCGTAAGTCAAAGTTTTAAGCGTATATTAAAAGAATTATCCCTTTAATTTGACAGTTAATCAAATTAAAGTTTCATTTCGCGATATATTTTATTAACTCCAAAAGATATGTTCAAGCCTTTTTATAATAATAAGAATACAACAGTGCTTTATGAAAAAAATAAGCGAACTATGATTTTTAAACCACAATATGCCCTGAATATATCAAAGGGAAACCAACAAACCACACAGGGTTAGACTCGAGTGAGATCGATGCGAAAGAAAGAGAACCGGTACATCGGCGTCGTAGAAAGGAAGTCGATGAAGTGCAACCAACCACGTAGAAGAGGTAGATGGCGAAAAACGAAGCCTGGAGAAGGAGGAAGTGATAAAACAAAAGGGGAGGAACGAATTCATCGGTTCGCTCTATGAGAACAAAAGTGACACGAATCCTAACGGGTTAACGTCTTTCCATCTCTTACAAGATCCAACATTGTCAAGTTCATTGCGCTACTCTCTCGTGAACATGACTCATTGATCATTCTATTTCTTCTACTCTTGTTCTGGGAACATTATGGAAGCTTGCAGGAGCTTGGCGAGTGTCACGAGTCAAAAAGTGGTGAAACGCGTTCCGTATGCGAGACACGCGTTTGCTGACGCATCGACGAGGATTCCCTCGATCCTGCGGGCCGATTAGGCCAAGTCACGCTTGGCAATGATCCGATTATGGTTTCCCGCGATCCTATCCGTCCGTTGTCTTTCGTTATTATCGCGAATTCGCGTCGGTCCGCGGCCTGTTACCGCGTGAATAAACGTGCACGTTCCGAGTCCGCTTCACGTTCTCAGGCTGCTTGACTTACCATGGATGATCACAGACAACCTGGGGTTTCTTTCGCATACGTGCGTAGGGAACGGTGTTTAAACTAGAAACGTGTGTAGACTGGAGATCTTTAGGGTAATCATCGAAATCTTGTACATCAAATTCTGATTCAATATGAACAAATTTATTATTTTTATCTCTGCCGAGAGAAAACAACATATTTCGAAAGTTTATTTCTGTCCAAAATGTCTGGCTTCTTCATATTTTAAACATTACAGATTTTTTTAATCTTCTTTGTTTCCTTCACAGGCTATTTTTGCTATCTAGCTATGATTTTTTCAGAAGGACAATTACTAAATGATTTTTATAGATGTTTCACTTTGAAAGATGAACGAACAATAGAAAATTTAAACTCGACGATAAAAGAATTAGCGGGGTGCTAAATATGCTAAAATGGCAATATTCGTATTGCATGATTTTGTGATGTATGCTCACAGGCAATTATTAATGCCATTATATTTCAAATGCAAATGAAAACTCAAATATCGAAGAAGCATTGCTATTTTCTATATGGCAATTGAAATATAATTTAAAGCTACCTTGTCTCTAACACTGCAATGGCTAAACTAATCAAGTAACATAAAAAGAAAGTTGTTTCTGCAGAAAGTTTTTTGTAAATAGAAATAAAAATGTTAATGAAACCAAACAACTTTGCGGCAATATTTGAAATTAGCATAGCTATTCAAATATATTAACATATTCATAGCATCTAAAGTAGTTATTAGAATGCATCTAAACTGGTCATTAGAATGCATTAGAACTTGTAAACTATTAATTTGCTTATGTCATCGAATAAATAAACGGTGTCTACGAGAATTGCACTGCTAAGCTTCCGAGTACATAACTCTAATTTTCCATTTAATTGATTTGTATGTCTTGACATTCATCTATATTGTCTTTAGTATTGTATAAACAATAATTAAAATACTTATCTAAAATATTATAGAATTATAGAATTTTGGAAATATCTTCTTCTTCAGATAAAGAAAATAGTTGTTTTCAGGCAACAGAAAGTAATTGTTTAAAATTCTAAAATTTTGAAAATATATTATTAAACTAATAAAAATGTTTTCTTCTTTTTGTTCCAGGTACGCAATCGTATGGCTTTTAACAGTGGCAACGCTTCGATGTCAGGTAGATCAGGACTATTTAAATAAAAAATATATTTAAATAAATTTAATAAAATAAAATTTAAATAAAAAATGACTATTTAAAATGTTAATCTTTCATAAAGACTAAAGTTAAAGGTAAATTTTGAAGGCAACGAATCGCGAGAACGGAGAGGCCGATGGAAACGCGGAAGACTCCGTGTTGGACGAGACAACCGAGGATTATTGGGCCGGAAGTGGATCTGGTCCCGAGGACGACGACTCGCTTCACAACGAAACCAGGGAAGCGTTAACGCATGAGGCCAGCGATCACGATGCTGTGAGTATTTTTACGAAGTCGAAGTTAATTCGACGAAGCGTCAGTTCCATGATGCATATTCATGTAGCAAATTCTTCATCTTCGTCGAATCATTTTCACCTGAATTGCGCCGGTGATGTCTATAGCATAGTTTACCTGTATTTTTTAAGAGCATTGGTAGTTCTTTTATAAGGAAACTTAAGAATTTTTTCATTCAAGCAAAAAGAAATTCTTTTGTTCACTAAAAGAGACAATTTTGTGTAGTTGCAAATTTTCCTATATTTTAGAACGATGATACCATGATCTTATCTAATAAAATTATATTATTTGACACAAAAATCTATTATAATCCTTTACAATTTTTATTAGAGACGTACAAAATCTTTAGATTTTGCTTAAAGTTAGAAATTAAACCAATCGCGAAGGAAAGAAGATTGAAAAATGTTCTCTGTTTTAATAATCTGCTGCTTTAAACCGATTTCCTAAAAAGTTTAAATTTACTATTTGTATCATTCTTTTAACAAAACGAGCATATATTTTCTGATTATTTGTACGCTAGGAAAGAAGATGAGCGATTGACGCGCGTTTGACTAAAAAATTATGTGGAAAATCAATATTATTAAAAAGGTAGTTTTAAGTCTCAAATTCTTACTTTTCTCATAAGGTAAAAAATCATCGTTTTTCAGCAGAAGTATTCCAAGTATTCTTGTTATATCGAGCTTATAATATGTAGAGGATTTAGAATATATTTATATTATATTTGACGTAGCGAATTAATATATTTAATTATAAAAACAATGGAAGATACTTCGAGAAAATAAAATATTGAAAATCTTTCGATTTTAGATAGGCATCGAGCGTAGAAAATAAGAAAATTACAACTTTGAAAATGATAGGAGTCTTACAACTTTATATTCTTCACAAGATATCCAGTTCTTTTATAAGGAAACTTAAGAATTTTTTCATTCAAGCAAAAAGAATTTGTGTATTTGCAAATTTTCCTATATTTTAGAACGGTGATACCATGATCTTATCTAATAAAATTATATTATTTGACACAAAAATCTATTATAATCCTTTACAATTTTTATTAGAGACGTAGAAAATCTAAAGATTTTGCTTAAAGTTAGAAATTAAATCAATCGCGAAGGAAAGAAGATTGAAAAATGTTCTCTGTTTTAATAATCTGCTGCTTTAAACCGATTTCCTAAAAAGTTTAAATTTACTATTTGTATTATTCTTTTAACAAAACGAGGATATATTTTCTGATTATTTGTACGCTAGGAAATGATTGACGCGTGTTTGACTAGTACGCCGAAGGTTAATCCTCCTAATCAAACGGTTCTACTGAAATGGCTAGTTATTTTTCATTTTGTGAAGTGATAAATCATTATTTTCTAAGAATCTACACATTGCAAACTCGGACAGTTTTTTCGAACGATAATCAACAACATTTTTTCCTACTTGGAGTATCCAATGAACGAAATACCTGTGTATCAACGAAACAAATCACAACAGAAGAAACTAGAAAAAGCACCGATGAACGTACTTTCTGTAATCTAGTGCAACCACAAGAGAATTCTTCTGGTTAAAACCGGGAATTACGGATCACATGGAATTCGCAAGAAACATTAAACGATAAAATAATCAGGTTTGGTTGATGAACAGGTGTAGGTCAGGGACAATCTCCGAGATACGATAGGTACGTTCACCTAGCTCTCATCTGACCGATCATAGCTCGACTAATGACTTTCGTCGCCCTAACCACGCGACCGTTAATCATCGCATGAGCGCTCGTGTCATGATGAGACTCGAGAGACCATCGACAACAGCCCGCAGAAAGATCTTGTCTTAAAATACGCTATCCACGGATGTCACGTCGAGTTTACTGTGACACGTAGTCGATCCACAATGATATTTAACGAAGAAGACGACTGAAGGTATCTCAAGAAGATAAAATATCAATGAAGATTTGATCTTAAGTATCAAACATACAAAATTATGTGGAAAATCAATATTATTAATACGTTCGTCGCCCAGCTTCGGCTAAGTTTCCTGCGGGGCCCAAATCCGACCGCCCGTACGCTGAACATAAATAGAGCGACAAGCAGGAATTCATCGTTTGTCGCCTTCGATTCATTGTAAAGAAAAGATTATTTATTTCCGAAATGGAGGAAGCGATAAGCTTTCCAGCTAGAGTATTCCGAGGAATCTCATGGCAGATATCTCAGATCTTTCATTTTGTCGAGAAGCATACTTGTGAGACGTACATCAGTGATTTTTTCATCAAAATGTTCAGTAAACAGCGTGAAAATATATTTGAAAGCGAGGAGAGTAGCGATGACGGAGTCTATAACTATTGTTCGATGTGTCCAAAATCAGCCCAAATGTGTTTGGAATGTTTTAACGAATACCATGCGATATAGAATAATATAATATATTATCCAGAATATACATTAATAAAAAGTATGGTATAATGTGTTTTTAATATTTTTATGTTGTATATCTTATATATAATATCGTATATTTAATTAACTCGAACAAGAAGAGCGTCACCATACCTCGGTGACGGGGCCCCACGGAAGGATACCCGTCGCATAGTAATTTACGTGTTAAAAAGGTATTTTTAAGTCTCAAATTCTTACTTTTTTCATAAGGTAAAAAATCATCGTCTTTCATCAGAAGCGTTCCAAGTATTCTTGTTATATCGAGCTTATAATATGTAGAGGATTTAGAATATATTTATATTATATTTAACGTAGCGAATTAATATATTTAATTATAAAGACAATGACAGATACTTCGAGAAAATAAAATATTGAAAATCTTTCGATTTTAAATAGGCATCGAGCATAGAAAATAAAATTACAACTTTGAAAATGATATGAGTCTTACAACAAGATATCCAGTTCCAGAAGAAATATTTTTAATATTCTCATCAGATTGAATTTATTATGATAGATATTTAAATAAATTTAGAATTATATTTAACAATGAAAAGGATAGAAAATTTATTGAGATAATTCAATAAAGTTTTGATCCTTAGGATGAGCTATATTTTAAGCATCAAGCACTGACGTTTCAAAATCACAATTTGTGCAAGGCTATTTAAGTCTCAAAATTCTATTTGTTACAAGAACAAGAGGCCATCCACAGTGAAAAGGCGCGTTTCCTGGATATTCCTAAAAGCCGAAAAGGAAGATGGAAACGATCCATTTCCGTGGAAACCGAGCACTTCAACCTAACCCTGTTGCCAAACACGTTGGACGTTCTACCTCGCGAGCGTTTCTCAAAACGATAGCTCTAAAGACGTTTCGAAGTATCCTCCGGCTTCCCATAAAGCGAAGAGACAGAAGATACCACGAAGGAGCGATGCTGTTAACCCCCTTGTAGTAGCCCATAAACGCCGCTCAAGTTCCAGAAGAAGTTCCAGAAATGTCAGAAAAGTGGAATCCATGAAAAGCTATAATCTCTGAAGAAAGAGTACAAATAGGAGAACGAAAAGGAAAATGACGAGAACACTGCGTGTAAGTTGCTCGCGCGGAGAGCTGATTCGGGTGGAGAACGCACGAACTGGAATCCGAGAAAGAATCTCGGCTCGTTGTTAGAGCTGGTAGCAGACGAAGAAACGAGGTAAAAAGAGGCGAGAGATCGGCGAAGAAGAGCGTGTAACGACACGATTGTTTCCACTGGTACCGACATATGGAGGCTATTTGCAGTACTTTTTGCGTAGCCTGGCGTTTACCACCAACCACGTGCCGCCTCCTACCTGATCCGGCTCAGAGAGAATACTACTGATGAACTCTGAAACACTTCGAATTTCTATTATAGTAAAAATTTCCAATCGCTTCAAACATAAAGCGAAATTTAAAACTCTTAGAAAACTTGATCGTCTTAGAAGTCTTGAACACCTCGATGGGTTGGAAAGCCTCGAAAGTTTGGATAAGGTTTGAGAGGTTGATGAGTATACACGCAAGGAAGGGAAAGGCTTTTTCGAATAGTCCTGTGAAAATGTCTTTCTATTATGGTTTCGATAATTGCAACAGATTCCAGAGGTCCCGTAAGACGACTTATTCCACAAGAATTATGCTCTTTTTCGTTTACGGTGCATGCTACAATCTGCTCCTCTTTTTATTGTTCTTTCTCCCCTCTGGATTCTGCGTGCCGCGTTTGCAAGGCGAAACAGTCTCGTAAAACTGAAGACCAGAAACAAAACTGATATTCAGTCACAGATAGACTTCGTTTCCACGATTCCTTATAATCCAGGTTACCAATCACCGAATCGCGAAGTATTTTCTGAGGATTGGTTTTTAAAGATCGTTATAATTATTTTTCAAGATTATTCTATTCGTGATATAACACTGAGGTTTTTAGGAAGGAAGTACATCGCACTGTGTCTCATTACCATAAAACTACCCAAAAACTTTTAATTTTTTATATTAACGTAATATATATAAGAATGTATTTTATATATTAAACGATAAGGTGTTTGAAATCAAGTTTGATTGCATTCGCTAAAGAGGAAGAATTTATATTCTTGTTTCATAATTATGACACTAAAGTAGCAGAATATTTTATTATACGAAAATTAAACTAAGAACACAATAACATGAAATTGTAACAATAAGTTCCTTAAGTGAACTTTCACAACTGTTCAATTTTGTAGACTTATAATTGGATTTTCTCATGTTATTTTTCTCATACCTCTTACCTGTTCAAGGATTGAAAATTTATGGTAGTCTCATCCTCGTGAAACGCAGCCTTGTCTAAACTAAATAAAGAGAGGAGGTGGCAGATTATTTGGCTATTTTATTTGTTTGGATCTTTTAAGATGTATTAAGATGTATTTTATATATTAAACGATAAGGTGTTTCATAATTATGACACTAAAGTAGCAGAATATTTTATTATACGAAAATTAAACTAAGAACACAATAACATGAAATTGTAACAATAAGTTCCTTAAGTGAACTTTCATAACTGTTCAATTTTGTAGACTTATAATTGGATTTTCTCATGTTATTTTTCTCATACCTTGTACCTGTTCAAGGATTGAAAATTTATGGCAGTCTTATGCTCATGAAATGCAGCTCTATCCAAACTAAATAAAGAGAGGAGGTAGCAGATTATTTGGCTATTACGAAAGAAATTCATAATTTGAAGAAGGTCGTATAACATTGGTTTAAGAACCTCTTTGCAAAGTAGCGAGTATTAGCACCGTACTACAAACTGCAATAACCATCTTCGACATAGACACGACTTTTCTCTTGAAACATTTATCGGCTAACTCTGGTGCACTCTGGTAGATCCATAAGACACGTGCACCAAGTGATACAGAAAACGAGGAAGAGGAGAAGGAAGATTCCTGGAGATGGTGGAACAAATGGAAGTCACGGGTTACGCGACAAGCGAAACCAAGTATTATCTTGACGCGCGTGCATTGCAATCGTACAAGAACAAGAACCCGATGTTTCAAGGCGTTCGCACAACACGTGAGGGAACGAGCTTGCCAAGCGCTAGTCACGCGTCCATCGTACAGTTCTTTTCCTTCTCACCTCGTCGTTTTCCCTTTTCCTTTGTAACCACTCGTTTCCACGTGGGAAATTGCACCTGGATCAACGGTAAAAGAGACATTAAATCTCTGTTATGAATGGTGTGGGTCTATTTTGATGTCTGTTGTGCGATTCCCATAGTGTGATTTGGCAATTTTCATATTCCTGGTATACCATTATTTAGTCGTTATTCATTAATTTGTAAGTTTCGGTGATGACGTTAAGATATTTGAAATTGATTTCTGTCGACATACCGTGCTCGTCATGTGACAAAAATTCTGTTCTGTTATTAATAAATTATGAATATTTACGCAAATTCATAATTTTGCGAATATATCTATTTAAAAAGACAGAATTTTTAGAGCTGGATCATTTTACTTATACTATGTATCACTCATATTATAGGTATCTTTGCATATTATATATATATTTTACATATTTCTGTACATTTCAATTTTTCATGAATGCATAAATATCTAAGTTAATCAATCTAGTTATTACTTAATATAAAGCGCTCGAAGAATTAAAATAAAAAAATAAGATTATTGCAGAAAGTACCATTTAAAATTAAAAATTATAAGGAAAAATTGAGCAATCTGTAACTGGACTATCTATTAGTTGCAAATGGATTCAATTTATTGTTAATCGAGTTAATTTTGTTCTTTTCGAACGAAGGTTGTGTACGTTGGAGAAGGAGCAGCGTATGTACCAATACCATCGCTAAAAGGAAGGCCCTTGAGCCCGAATCTTCAAGCTCTTCAGACTCTTCAGGGTCTACAAGGAATACCTGGAGGCGGAGGAACTGGAGTGGTCGGAGATGAGGACTGGAAAAGGCATCCTGAGACCTGGGATCGGGAACACAGGAGATACAGACCTAATACTACTCGAGTTCAACGTAAGTAATTTTGAAATACTATGAAACATTTTACCACCAGTTTAGTTACCACATTTCCCAACCGTAAAAGGATAACAGTTTCTGCATATCCAAACAAAAACTTCTAACTACGCTATCGCACGATTCTCTTTCATTTAATTAAATTAAATACCTAAATCCTGTAACTAGGAATCTGCAATAAGAAAGCGAACGCTTTCACCCTCGAGGACCGTTACCGCACGCAGATATCCGTTATTATTGCTACCTTTCCGAGTGGCGGTGGACGTAGCTAGGAAGCGTTTGATCGATCGATCCATCGGCGTCGTCACCGGTGCACAGCTTTCTCGACGATCCGGCATTCGCGACTCGATGCGATGGCGAACAGCTACCGTTAGAGTGGACGCAATTAAAACGGTGTCGGAAACTCGTACGGCACTCCCGACACCGAGACATTACTGCGTTCGACACGTCCACTCATCTCCTTTCTCTTCACTTCTCTCTCGATGGGTATTATCCTCGTCTCTATAGCTCTCTATAGCTCTCGAGTCTCATTTCTCTATGAATTCCATTTATTTAGTTATAAACCGTTTGATACACGAAGGATCGTAACATATAGGAGAAAGATACACATTCTTATAGGATATTTGGTTATTTGGAATGTTCACAGCGTTTTTGAAAGTAGACACGTAAGTTGTGCATTGTACGATATTTCATAAGTTTGAAAAGGAGTCGTTTATCGTGAATTTCTATCAAGTCTAGGAGAAGTATTGTTTGTTCGACCAGTCGCGGGTAGACGCGGTCGCGAGGAAACGCGTCAACGGGAGTCGTAAATTCCCGTTACGATTTTCTTATTAATCGACGCCACGAACTGGTCGATCCCCGTATTTCTTGTGGGATAATCGGGGTAGTTCAAATGAAATTACACTGAATTGACAGATGTAACTTTATATTTCTTCCAACAGCTTTATAGAGGATAGTTACGCTGGTGCGTAAGTACAATTTGAATAAACGATTAAGTTTAAGGGTAGAGACCCGATACAGACATGATGACTCTTCTAGCGGTGAAGAGGAGTTTTAGTATAGACCGATGACTGATGGAACGTTGACTCGAAGACTGTGAGTTTGATTGAATTGTGACTGACTGGGAGTTGAATAGACAGTGAGTGACACGTCTCGTGTTCCTACGAAGGAAAGCTCGGTGTGGGTGTGCCCTTTCGAACTAGGAACACGGATTCGTTCTTCACACTTCTCGATAGAAAGGTGAGGGTAACGATCCGCGATGTCCATTGGTTATCGCCAACGTTAATGAGGAAAATACGAGGAGAAAGTTTTCCTGCCAACGTGGCTCATGGGTGTCTTTGTTTTTGGAAACATCTGCTTTGCCGTTAGGCAGATACCTGCTTTTTCCGTAATTTGTACGAGCGTGGAATAAACCTAAGGACTGTTTTAAGGACCAGCCATAAACCTAAATTACTTATATAAATTGAGAGGAAAAAGATTCGGTTTATGGTGGTTCCTTAGGTTTATTGGGGGTCGGTGTGGAGGTACGTGGGCCTGGGCGGTCAGACCATAAGGGACGTCGCGCTGACCATCNTTACGCGACGTAACAAGTATCGTTGCTTAAGATAGACATTGTTAATCGATTAAACGATCAACGTGGAAATTACTTCGACTAAATACAGTGCGAGATTAAAATGTTACTTGAAAATACATCTTTTATGCACCAACCTAAGGAAAAAGAATTTGATCTTATCTGGCGGACGTGACCCGTGAAGGTCCGTAATTCGCGAAATTGCGGCTCGCGAGACGCTATCCTCCAATAAATTCGTCTCGAAGGCGTTGCTCGTCCAGTCTCCATTGTAATTTCCGAGATTTACGCTGTCGAGATTCGAAGGAAACACGAGTCGTAATTGCTGGAAGGTTAAGGCTGCACGGACGAAGGGTGGCTTAATCAAGAGGTAAATTGATACGAATCGTTAAAGAACGACATGACAGGTTCCCGAAATAGACGACTCTTCTTAGAGCATGCTTATCGATGATGAGCTGTGCACGTTCTCCAATGGAGACCGGCTTAGTCTCGATGAAGTCATAAAGGTTCTCTCTGTGGGAAACACGGCGGCCACCCGCGGTATCGTCGATTACGCGAAAGAAGGCCCATTAGCTTTAATGTATCCTCCTGTGCACGCTCGTTTCTACGACCTCGGGTCTCCATTTTCTCTTCTTTCTTCTGCTCTTCGTCGTCGTTCATGCACCGTCTTTCACGTAAATGAACCATTGCGCTTCTTATTTTTGAACCTCGTACTCTCGTCATTGTGCGCGTACAAACGATTTTGCTGTTGAAAATGAACGATGCCCTTACGGTTCAAAGCTAGATAGTTAAAAGTTACTATGATTAGAAGTTAGATGATTAATAGATTGTTGGCAATGTTTCACTGTTCTCGAGAGTGAGATATTGCGCGTTGTATTTAGTAAAATTGGAAGAGGATTATTTATCATAAATTTCTGTCAATTATTAAAATGCTACGTTTACAGCAAATATGTACAGTCCCTGGTTCGAACGAAAATGGGAATGAAAATGAGATTAAATTAGGAAGATTTCAATTTTCGAACAACATTGTTATATATTTATTAATTTTTAATTGTATGATCTAATTAACGGGTTAATGTATGTAGTAGTCTAACTTTACTCCATTCGAGACTAATCTCTGATTAAAAGACAATTACCAGAGGCTGGTATTTTAAAGTTTTAAATTTAACTTGATTCTTAATTCTTCTAAAATAAATAAAATTTCATTATTCGATAGATTCTGCATTTAACTGTATAAGAACAGGCGTGTATTACATTAAACGTTAATATAATATAATTAATAATAGTTAAAAGTTACTATGATTAGAAGTTAGATGATTAATAGATTGTTGGCAATGTTTCACTGTTCTCGAGAGTGAGATATTGCGCGTTGTATTTAGTAAAATTGGAAGAGGATTATTTATCATAAATTTCTGTCAATTATTAAAATGCTACGTTTACAGCAAATATGTACAACCCCTGGTTCGAACGAAAATGGGAATGAAAATGAGATTATGTTAGGAAGATTTCAATTTTCGAACAACATTGTTATATATTTATTAATTTTTAATTGTATGATCTAATTAACGGGTTAATGTATGTAGTAGTGTAACTTTACTCCATTCGAGACTAATCTCTGATTAAAAGACAATTACCAGAGGCTGGTATTTTAAAGTTTTAAATTTAACTTGATTCTTAATTCTTCTAAAATAAATAAAATTTAATTATTCGATAGATTCTGCATTTAACTGTATAAGAACAGGCGTGTATTACATTAAACGTGAACTTTTCAGAGATTTCAAGCGATATTTTTTTAACCGGGTCTCTGGGCGAAGTACTTTCCCTCTCTTATTCATTTGTTCTACTAAATATTAGGTCGTCCGAAAAGTTTCTTTCGCTTTATAAGGAAATAATAGACGCACAATGTTTTTTGTTTTATATTAGTTTCTTGGATTATGCACGAACATAATAATAGAGATATAACGAAATGGATCATACCTAATTCAATGAAACAATATAACACAGAAATTACTGTTCATCTATTATCACCTTATGAGACTGTTGAAGTGGTCACTACATTTGGTCTTTTTAGTTTTCTCAACCATCGACAGTGTCACGTAAACTTTAGGGTTGGCTGATAAAATAAAATATAGTTGAGTCGTAACACAACTATTAACTTTGTTTTAATCAAAGTTTATTATAATTTCAGCAGTCAAGGGAACTCCAACCACGCTATGTAAAACTTAGTTACTCTGATAAGTTAAGTACGCGACTGTTATGAGGGTAGAGACAGTTAAAGATGTCTTGACTATTCTAAGAGTACAGAATGAGTGAGTTTTCCTAACGATACTGTCTCTGAGGAAAACTAGATGTAGGTGTGTCTAAAGACCCGGAACTATGGGATTTGTTGATGACAATTTTGGTTAGAGAAGTGAGGACAGTGGACATCGTTTCCGATTGGGTAATAAGAAGGTTGGTGGACCAGGAAGGGTTTTAGCCACCCTCGTGAGAAAGTTGCTAACGGAACATACCAGACGTGAGGAAAACCAACTTTTCCGTATTAAACCGTAGTAGCTGACAAAAATGAAAGACCTTCGACAAGAGATACTCGCTTGGTCTGAAGGACTTTCTTTTTTATTTTTTTTATTTTATTTATTCGATTATTTACAAACAATTCTTTTACAGAATTTTCATTAAATTGTTTTGGCGTGGTTCTGTAGCTTGAATTATAAAAGTTTATAGTGAGTTTGATTCTAGTTGAATCTGATGCTTCGATCTAGAGGGTATTGCCTTTTTAGTCTGCGGATCTGATCCGTCTTATCTAATTGGGTAACTAATGGGTTTTGGTGATTGTTAACTCTTATATAATATCTGTTTCTGAACTTTGAAATTTCTTCTTTGACTGTGAGTATTTTAAGATCGAGATGTATTGTTTCGTTGGTAACATACCAAGGTGCGTCTATCAGGGATCTTAGAGTTTTTGATTGGAATCGTTGGAGGATTTCTATGTTGGAATTACTCGCTGTTGCCCATAGTTGGACCCCATAAGTCCAAACAGGTGTTAATATGCCTTTATATAGCGTTATTTTACTCTGCATGTTTAAGTTGGAGCGTCTGCCGATGAGCCAGTAGAGTTTTTTTAGTTTTGTTTTCAGTTCTTTGGATTTCTCTACGATGTGCCGTTTCCAAGTCATTCTTCTGTCTAGAATCATTCCCAGGTATCTGACTGTGTCTTTGTTTGGTATTGGAATATTATTTATTGTCACCTGCGGGCAGGATTGTTTTCGCAGTGTGAAAGTTATATGGCTGGGTTAATTTTCGTTAATTTTGAAGCGCCATTTGTGGAACCATTTTTCCATAGAGTCGAGACCTCGCTGGAGCGTTGAGGAGGCGATTGTCGGGTCTGAGTGGGATGCTAATAAAGCTGTGTCATCAGCAAATGTCGCAGTGGTTATTTCTGTTAGGGTTGGTAAGTCGCAAGTGTAGATGGTGAACAGCAGAGGTCCGAGGACGCTGCCTTGGGGTATGCCAGCTTCTATTGGGAATGTTGCGGTTATAGCGTCCAAGTATTTAATCTTGAACAGCCTATTGTTTAGGTAAGATTTTAGGATGGAGTAGTAGGTGTGTGGTAGGATTTTCTTTAGTTTGAACAAAAGTTCTTCGTGCCGCACTTTGTCGAACGCGTAACATATATCTAATAACTTCAACAGAGACGAAAGAAACTTTTCGGATAACCCAATAATAAGAGATTGTTATGTGATGACTTAATATGACTCTAAATCCAGATAAAATATACAATTATTCACATACCATCGAGTCGTATCGTATCTGGCGCATAGATACAAAGAGGTAAACCAACGACGAAAGGAGTCACGGGCGAAATCGCGAGTGAAGAATGTTCGTCGTGACACCGAGATACTATACTTCTCGCGTACTCGAGCGCGAGTATATCAGAGTTGCGTAACCGCTTCCATTGTTTACTCTCGGACGTTTTGCCGGCCTCTGAACACAAAGCACTTTACTTATCCGCAATTCTAATAAGTGTGCATACCGGTCGAAAATGGTGTACGCGTGCTGCTAGTACAGCACGCGCACCTACCTATACAGTCACGCTGAAGGATAAAAAAAGAAAGAAAAGAAAGGAAGGAGAGAGAAAAAGAAAACGGGCGGGAAACGTTCTCTCGACGAAACGTTGTATCATCGAGGATTACCTCGAGTGTGACTATCTTCAGCCTCCATCTAACGCCGTTCATCTTCCACACTCCCGCTGGATTACGTTTTACGATGGAAACGGCTCCTTACCACGAAGAGCACCTATAAAGGGGCTTCGCCGGTTTACTTTCACTCGTCATCGGCGGCCGGTTTTCCGCCGCTTTCCGCCCACCGGATGGCCCCCGATTTTCCGACCGTTTCGACACGAAACACCAACGTTTCGGCATCGTGACTTCTCTTAGGTTCGTTGCCTCGTTGGAACCGTTTTATCGAAGCTTCCGATCTTAAAAGCAGGCGGGTGTTGATGACTCGTTCGTCATCGTGGAAATTGACGCTCGTGTCACGTAAAATAATAAAAAAAAAAGAAGGAAAAAAATCAAAGACGAAAAATAAAAGATAAAAAGAAAAAAATAAAGAAATGAAAAGACAGAATTTATTTCTTCACACTTGGTTTACACTTGACTTCCGAACTCTAGGAGCGACTTTTTAAGACCGAAGCTCTTACAATTTTTCTTTTCAATTGATCTGTTTCTTTTTCTTTGTCATCCCTCAATATCACCACTATCCACGCGTTTGTTAGGCGTTTTCAAATATTCGGCGAAAGGACCGTTGGGATATTGAGGGTTCATTAGGCACTTCACATACATTGTCGCCGAGTGCCGCCACATATTTATTTCTATCATCAGCCCAACGGTTCTCTGATGTAGATTCAGATGTGGTTGATGTCTCACTCGTTTGGAAAGTACGATACGTGACTTTGGGGAAAAACGTGGGAGAATTTGAAGGGGATGTATTAACCCTTCGATAAAACGAAGAACTCAGAAATTGCTTATCTCTTAATCCCCGATATTTTCTGCACTTTGGGCAAACCTAATATCTCATAACGCTCATTAACACTTTGACTGGCACGTGGGTTATATATGACCCGCCACGGTTTCTCCTCTGATGCCACAATGGTCATTGATCACCCCAGCGCTTCAACTTCTAAAACTTCAATTGTAAAAATTGAATGAAAATTGGCAGTTAGGGCATTTTGAACATAACCGATAAATAGAAGATACTTTGAAATAAAAAGTGCCCCATTGAACAATAAAAAAAAAAAAAAAAATGAGAACAAATCTTGCATCTTAAAACCCTGTGGTGTCCTGAGGGGAACAGGTGATTACGGTCAAAGTGTTAAGCATTTTATGTAAATTAAAGTTTTACATTTAAAGCTGAACATTATTAGTCAGTAATCATCGGCATTTAGGATATGTAAAAGCTAAACTGACAACTCAACCCTGACAAAGTTAATTGTCTGATTTCCTTAGAGTTAAACATTGATCATATTTTTTAAAAATGCTAAAAGTAATTCGACGAGCTAAGGACATAATTAGCAAGATTAGTATGAACCTGGTTAACGCGATAAATATTGTCCTTCACATATAAAGTCGGAAGATTGATCATTTCATAATTNTACTAAGAGAAATGTACAAACTATGTATAAACACAATTTAATTTCACACCAATCACAGCCATCTAACAAAAAAAAAAAAGAAAAAAAATTGTGGAAAGATGTATTTCTTATTAATAAAATAAAAATTTGTAGATATCGAGGCAGAGTGTCAGGACGACTACATGAAGATCCGCATCGGTTTCAACGGTTCCTTCACCGGGTTGCTCTACTCAGCGGGTAAGTAGCCCTTTGGAAATTAACATCGCGACATGAATCGTGGACGTGGCTGCGAGGATCCGCATCAAAAGACGTACTATCACGTCCGCGTTGTACGACCTCACGACTTTGCCGTTCGCAATCATCATCTTTGCGGACACAACGCTCGAACTGTTACGATGCTGACGAGCTAATGGCAAAACATTATCGTGAAACGATCTCGCTGAAGTTCGCCACTAGCAAACAGAGATAGAGAAAGGAAGATGGAAAGAGAGAAAATTTTCCTTTTTTCCAAGGCGAGTCCATCCAGACCAGCATAGTCGAACCGTGCATTTCCGTTATTTTGAAAGAAGCATAACGCGTTGCCTGCTCTTTGCACGATGCACGCGATGCACCTGCAAATAGCTCGTCCTTGTTGGTCACCGTCCTCCTTCCAGACTATTCAGCTCTCTTTGAACGTTCCTCTCGATTCGAACAGGGTATAGATGATTATCATTGCAGTTTTGCTCGATCGTTGTTCGATATTTTAAAAGCTAAGGGGAAACTTCTCTTACACGATGCGTGTTTAATTATTCAGAAATTCAACAATTAATTCCGACGTAGTCTAGTTTCTGTGTGGCAACATATAGAAGGAATGAAAATAATAAAATATAGAAGAAATTGCTCCAGTCTACAATCCTATCTCGTGTACGTTACTTATGTAGGTTACTGTAGCACATGTAATTTTCACAATTTTATTTGTTTTCTTTGCCAAGCGTGTTACATGCTGTTATGGAACAGAATGCATTAACACACGTAGCTTGTAGCTCGTACAATTTTCCTATTAATATTAATTCAGTTCTACAAAAGACTTTGCCTGTTTCTTGCAGCTCCCAATTTATTAAGAAATTTGATTATCATATTTTTACTGTATCTGTCGTAAATGGTTTTGTTTGGTAATATGGATTCGTTGTTGCGTTTTACATGAACCCAGTAAGTGTGTTAATAAATATGTACTTGTAAACGTGGGTGTATGTACGAAAATTGCTGACAGTGAACGATCAATTTCAATTAAAGGCTACTCCTATGACCCGGACTGCATGTACGTGAACGGAACTGGCCGCGACTACTACGAGTTCTATATTCAGCTGAATCGTTGCGGCACCCTCGGAGAGAACACTCATCATCAGGACAGCCGAAAAAATCCTACGGTACGTAAAGAGACCATGCGTGTATACTGTAGCGTACAAAAGCCTCAGTCCATGTATTAAATGAGAATGTTTCAGTTCTAGTAACGAACAAATAGATGACGCTATTTGTTAAGAAGACCTGTTGTAAATGACTCCGTTAGAATTAAACCAGGACTCTGTGTATTATAACTCAAAAAAAAAAAAAAAAAAAAGAAGAAAAGAATTGTGAATCAGAAGAAACCACAAGTACCCAGTGGCATGAATAAAATATTTTAATATTGTTATTCTTAATCTATATCAAATACTATAGTTTTATTAAAGATGTATCCTAAGACTTTCCAACGGGACTATATATTTAATTGCCATTGTAAAACGAGTAACACAGATGATTTAAGACTTTTGCATAGTACTGTATAATAGTGTGGCAAAAGATAGATGGTGTGGTTCGTTACGATCACAGCGTGACCACTTGCCCCTTTTGACAAGGAATAATAATGATTAACGTGGATGAAAAAAAATAAAAGAATCGACTTGGCCCGTTTTATCTTTTATCTCGCGATCATCCACCGTCGTCTGAATGTTTAACGTCCCACGAGAGTCGACATGTATATTAATATACGCACCATCCGTGCCGTTAGAGAACTTTAACTGACGCGAATCATAAATGCTGATGCTAATAATTCTGTTACGTTCTGCTGTGATTTATTAAACTCCACGTGGTTTATACAGGATGCACTAAAATCGTGTCTGTCCCTACTGAGTTGAGATCAGAAAGAGATCAAACGAATTTGAATGAACACGATATTCTGTTGACTCTTAAGATTAGCGAACTAGACTTATAGAATCGTTGAAAAGATATAAAATGAACATATAAAGTAAATAATTAAATACAGATCACAAATTTCCCTTTAACTTTTCTCTTCCTTTTCCATATGGCCTTCATTTCCTTTCCTCTGCCTGTGTCCATTCCATTCTCACTGTTTCCTTCATTCCCATTTGATATCTTCTCTAATTTCCCTCTTTCCTTTCTTTGCCATTCTTCATCCTTTTTTCCTATATTTCTTCTTTTCCTATTGTTAGTTGTTTTGCGTGAAAAATTTCAACAATATATTATATTGAATTTTGTATTAGAAAAATACAGTTAGCGCCAGTAATATTTTAATGTCGACTCTTCAAAGAATTTTTCTTCGCTCTTCACACTCAGTTAACTCCACTAATACATAGTATCTAGCGCTTGCATTTCTTTGTAAACTGCTTTAACCAATTGATCGATGATCGATATTTCGTCTAAATGGCCCACTCACTGTGATTTTCTCCTAGCGATTTACAACGCTCGATTTCTTTCCATTGCAGAAAAACTTGATGTGGAACACGGTCACAGTGCAGTACAACCCGCTGATCGAAGAGGAGTTCGACGAACACTTCAAAGTGACTTGCGAATACGGTTATGACTTCTGGAAAACCGTCACCTTTCCATTCCTCGACGTCGAGTAAGTGTCTTATTAAATACCTTAATTATTAATACCAATTAGTGATCCTTAATTAAGCTCTTCAAAGCGACTTGCGAATGCGATTACAACGTTTGGAAGAAGCGTCGCCTTTCAATTCCTCAATGTCGACCATCTTATTAAATATCTGTCAACTTGCAATGCCAATCAGTCATCCATAATAACAGTAAAAATTCAAAATTATTGTATATATATATATTTGTACTACCATGTATTTTTTAACGTGTACTGTATGTTGTCCCACTGGTGGATAACGGGAAGTTGATACCAGCAGAAGGTTCTAACGTGGATATCTTCTTTCAGAGTTGCGACGGGGAATCCTGTTGTGTTCACCCTGCAGCCACCAGAGTGCTACATGGAAATCAGATACGGTTACGGGACCACTGGAACTAGAGTGGCTGGACCAGTCCGTGTCGGCGATCCTCTGACTCTCATTATCTATATGCGCAGCAAATACGGTACGCCGATATAGCGGCCACGCATTTTCACATTGCGCTACTCTTACATCGATTCCATACGGCCGACGATCTAACACTAGAACTACCGATAGTTAACACGAAGCTATTTCTATCGAAAGCAGTCAAAATGACTGGTAATAATAGAATATTTTATATTTATTGATTTATTACTTTCTTACGGAAGGAATTCCATGTTATGTAGTACATTTTTGGTATTATTAATCCATCTGAGACCATGATCCCTAAAGGAGGATTGGCACATTTATTAAATTGTAGAACCAATCATTTTGACTGCTGTAGTATTTCTAGCGTTAATATCTAGCGATCTAGCGATTTATTACATAATAATATTGTACAAAATGAATACTATGTATTCATACAAAGTGAATGAAATGATATTGTACAAAATGAAATTGGTTAATCGGGGTTCGATAAACAGATTGTAGGATACAAAATTATTTTGAGTTTAAATACATAAAAAACAAAATAAAATTCATTATATTATTCTTTTAGTTATCGTTGCGAAAATCATTACTTCTTTGCGGAAAAAAAGATAAGATAAAGTAGGAATTTTAAAATAAAAATTGTAAAACCAATCGATTTGATTGGCGTGATAGTTCCAATGTTGATCACGTGGCGCCACCTTTTGGACAAACTAAAATTAGAATAGGGTTTCCTCGGTCGAGAAATCGATAACGAGTCGCGATTCCAATAATTGATAACGATAAGTCGGTGGTTTAATTATTCCAAGATACTAGGATTCTAAGTAGAATCGATATACTTAGGCTATTTAGGTTCATTAGGTTGGTTCAGAACGTTGATATGAAACTTCAGGAACATGTAATAGTTATTAAAACAAGCAAAAACTTGTCTGGATAAACGAAAGTCTAAATATCACATATTTTCATCAGTAAAGTCTTTCCTGTTTTATCGACAGTATAGGTGTGGTCGATATCGTTGTTCACTGTATTTGATATATTTATTTTATTAATTTTAATTTTTTGAAACATCGTGTACAATAGGAATTTTGTAATTTCTCATTTAAGTATTAGTTTCAAATAGATTCTACATGCAGTTGTTTGGTCGGCTTAATTAAAATGTAATTTTAATAAACAGAAATCGAACTCTACTGTAAAATTTAATAAAAGAGATTCGAATGTATGTTAGAATAAACATGTAAAATGAACATTTTTATATTCACAGATGGTTTCGACATTGTCGTGAACGATTGTTACGCCCACAACGGTGGAAACAAGAGGATTCAGCTGATTGATCAATACGGATGCCCAGTGGATGATAAATTGATCAGTAGATTTCGTGGATCCTGGTCAGAGAGTGGTCTCTTCGAGACTCAAGTTTTCGCCTACATGAAGACGTTCAGGTTTACTGGTTCACCTGCTCTATACATCGAGTGCGACGTCAGAATGTGTCACGGAAGATGTCCAGTATGTAGGAAACGAATGAGAATAATTTCTTAGCCAATTGTCATACAATAGATCGTTTTGTTAAAAGTCTTGATGTGAATTTATATGCCTGTTGTTATATGAACTATTCGCGATTGTACAGAGTCAACCGTGTCATTGGAGGAACGCCAAGAATGTGGCTAAACGTTCTTTGCCAGAAATTGGTGGCTCGTCGACGCCAGCGACGAGCTTGTCAGAGAACGTCAATCTGTTCCAATCGTTGCGTGTTCTACAGGAAGGCGAGGCAGATACGGAATTCTTCCAGAATTCCACTACAGCTTTCCGAAGTGGTAATTTCAGTAAATGATTCGACCCTAAAATATTTAATCCGTTATCCGAGTTATCATTTAAACAGAACTCGTATGATTATGATTATTAACATTTTTATTCATTTATATATACTGATTATTGGTATCTTTTTTGCAGGACCTAGTGAATCCGCGAACGACAGAGTGTGCCTTAGATCAACTGTTCTTAGTACGATCATAGGAATCGGTTGTGGCTTCCTTTGTCTAATGGCAGGGACGATATTAGCAATGTGTTCGAGAATTCGAAGACAGGCTAGGGAAAAACTTCTATCCGATAGCATAAGTTACATGACCCACAAGGGTAGGATTAACTAAACGCGGCCTCTTTGGATGTACAAGCGAATTTCTTCTCTTTTCCTTCTACTTCGTGGCAACTCCATCGGTACAAGCGTATCGAGAGAATCACCGGGGGAACATTCTCTATCGGTAACAAGGCGAGGACGGTCATTGCGTTTATAAGAAGAGACGCGGTCGGTAATAAAGCTAAACACAGGCTCGATCGATAAAAAAGGTATTTTCAATCGACGGTCGAGAATACAAATCGTGAGACACAAGTAATACAAATGTAGCTAAAAATTGTGTATTTCGGTAAAGCGTGAGATAGAAAATGAATAGCTAGAAAATGAAATTAGAAAAGTCAAAGAACATATATTGTGATAAATACAATTAGGCGTAGATTTCTACTTCCTTTTTGTTTGTTTAATAGCTAATTAACCGTCGATAACAAGCGAAACGTAGTCCGGTAGATCGTGAACGATTGAACTCGCGCTTCCTTTTTACCTAAACGCTATTTCCTTTTATTTCTTTTTTCAATTGTAATTTCTTCGTTTATTTTGCGTACAAGTGAGTTGCCGTCCGTAGATAACAACGATCAAAGGCGAATTTAGAAGTCGAGGATTTTGCCACGTTCTCCGTATCGAACGCGCGATTGAGAAAAATATTTGATTACAATCTTTCTCGGCCGCGCGAACGTTACTACACGAGATCAAAACGAATGACTAGATATACAGTCGTTTAATACCGTTTAATGAGATTCAGTACTTTAAGTATGCCTAATAGCATTACTCGCCATATTCAGGAACATAAAAATCATCGAGGTCTCGAGCTACAGCTGAACAAATAACTGATCATACTTTATATGCATGTTGCCGTAACTTATACAAAAATTTAGAACAACGATCTTTTTTACAATTTCAAATCATCCTTTCATAGATAACATTTTAGTAGCGTTCTCTTATATTTTAGATTGTCAGAAGAACTGTTTCGCTTATGTTCAAGCGGTCAAGCTCGCCATCTTACCATTGACAAAGACAGATAGATAGCAAGGGTAAACCATAAATATCATGTCTTTTTCGCTCGTTCTCGTTAGATGTCCTTCTTTTTCAAGCGTGTGTGAAAGTGATTTTGGATTAACCCTGCTACATCCTTTCGACTATTTCTCATCTAATTGTACTGCAATAAAATTGAACAAAATACAGAAAAGACTTTAATGTTAGACACAATTTCTTATTGAACATTTTAAAAATTTGTTTGCCGAAGCAAGAAAAAGATTGTGATATAAAAATTCGAAAATCGCAGCAGGGTTAAGGTTATTATCTCCTTTGTGAGAATTTTTTATTAGAGAATACAGCGAGACGTCCAATGTATCAGAATTTATGCGAACACTACTATATCTATCATATTTCAGACCTAGCTGTATCTCAGAGATATAATAACACGTTTTATAGTCGAAGTTTCTGAATGTTTGCGAACGATGCATTTTCGTATGATATAAACACATCGCTATGCAATAAACAGTTACAATATTTAGTTTTATACTTTATATGCATAATGATATATACGCAGTGTCCAAGTGTGTCTGGACTTTCTTATTTTCTTTTTTTTTTTTTTTTTTTTTTTTTTTTTTTTTTTTTTTTTTTTTTTTTTTTTTTTTTTTTTTTTTTTTTCATGCTATTCTTCGTATTTTCTTGTTTTGTATTTTTCTTTTAATTTCTTCAATTCTCGAGAGGCAGGAGCATTAAAGAATTGCCAGAAGCCAGAGAACAGCCAGCGAGGATTAAATAATATTTTGCATCATACGAGATGTCCCCGCGCGTGTATCGGGGGAGCCAAAGATACGTAGCTCAGCTCTCGTCTTGATAATTTATTGCGAAACTTCGCGGAAGCATCCTGAATTCGTCAATCTGTGAAATATTAATTTCCCCTCCTGGTCGTTCCGGAAATATTTTTTTCTACACGTTCTTCAGATATACTGCCCCCCTCCTATTTACAATCAACAGCAAACAGCATCCACCTTCTCGATCGAATTACTTGTAAATATAGCAGTGTATGATCCATAATATTTATAATTAAGCTCGAGTGTATCAAGGTTTCCAATAAACTGTAGCAGGAGTATTTATTGTCTTTTTAAATAAACTTCATCGACTCGTACCATTTTTTATTCGCGAATAATGTTATTATGAAAGTATTATTATATTATCAGTCCTATTATGAAATTTTCTATTTATATTATTACTATGATAATATTATATCACGAGTGATATTATTACGAAAATATTAGGTAGATATTATTACAAGTATACCTGTCTGTAATTATGAGCTCCATTAAGGGGGTGTCCTGAATAGAATGTTCTAAAACAGCGTTCTTTTGTGATTTTTTTTAGAAGGAAAAGAAAGAAATGAAGTTATTAAATTTTAAGGTATGTTTTTATATATATTTAACGAATACAAAAAAATTTTTTTTTAAATGAAAAAAAATTATAACAAATTTCTAAGTCTATTTCAGAGGCTGCAGTTTTCAATCAGCATGAAAGATCCACCTCGTAATTTTTGACTGAAACAAAAAACCAAAAAAGGATTAAATTATTATACATTTTTCTTCTGGGTGAACTAAACAAAGGCAGAAAAAAGTTTATTTAAATAATTGTTATAGCACCTTAAAGTTTCTTTTTTTAACATTTTTTGTTTAAACCTGCCAAAATTTTTAATTTCATATTTTTCATTTCACAAAAAAAAAAACGCTGTTTTAGAACATTCTAATTCAGCACACCCCCTTCACAAAATTTTCCTCTTACGTTAGTATTATCAATGAAATATTTGAAATTTTGGAAACCAAAGAATCGAAAATAATTTCTGTCAACGTTAAATCAAACGACTCACGTATCGCAAAGGATCGGCTAAACAGAATGAATCTAGATGATTTTATACAAATACCGCGTTTCCAGGAACTAGTCCAGTACCGATGGAGCGAAAAACCAGCGTGACGAAAAGAGGACTTCTACCTGGTCGATTTTGAAAAATTCAACGTGTCCCAGGATTACAATGGTCACGGCATGGAACGAATCGTATTTTTCAAACAGCATATCCTTCATCGAGATGCACCGGGTGCTTTCGTTTCTTCGAGCACACTCAAAGATCGCCGCAAATGGCCGGTTCATGGTGAAAAGTGAAAATCTACGCAATATCTCACCTGCAGAATGGACTGGCACCGCCATTTGTCGCTCGATCCTCCCTCGATAACGCAAGAAATATACGATAGTTCGTTGGTCTCGTTCAGGCTAGCGCATTATCGATGACTGCATTTTTGTTCGACAGAGGGAAACCTTTCGAATAGCTCTGGGACCCAGGCAATTAATAAGAGCCTTCCTCTGTAGAGGATTTTTATGATTATTCCATGTGGTCTGTTTTAGTTCATAGGAAAACTTATCTTCGCATATAAGATAACCATTACGAGATATATGTATGCATAAATATCATAAAACTAAAAGATACGAAGCAAAGAAATATAATATCGAACGAAGAAAATGTAAATACATTGGACATTCCAAATGTACATCATATCCTGTTAGAGAATATTCTGATATTTCGTTAACAGTTAAATCGAGAATTCTAACATTGATAATTGAATATTAAGGAAACATCGATTACTGTCAAGAAATTTAGTTCAATTTTGGAACAACATTGAACAACATTTCAAACTTTCTGAAATATTAAACTTTTAGCTTCAAGATTCTGATTAAATTATGAAGACATTTGCAACCAAAATTTTTATTAATATTTGGTTGGCAACTATGTGATTGGGTATTTTAAATAAGAAGGAAAATTCAAAATTTTTGTTTAAAAATATAACTTTATTCAATTAGGTATTGTCCGTTTTTGTCGATGAACTTTTGCCATCTTTCAGGCAGTGTCATAATTCCATGTTCATGAAACTTCTGATTTTTGTCAACAGAAAACTGAATTAAATCAGATTTTACATCATCAGCGTCATTAAAAGTTTTACCATTGGAGGAGTTCTGCACGGAACGAAATAAATGGTAATCTGAAGGCGTAAGGTTAGGGCTATATGGTGGATTTGACAACACATCCTAACCTAACTTCCAATAATTTTTGGCAAGTGACCAAAGGTGGGTGGAGCTTTGCATTATATTTGCATTTGCTGGAAAACAACACCCTTACCATTTCCCAATTCTGGCCGCTTTTCTTCAACTCCACCGCTCAGTTTGGCGAGTTGTTGAACGTACACGTTTGAATTAATCGTTTGGTTTCTTGGTAAAGGTTCAAAATACAGAATTCCTTTATAATCCCACCAAACTGACGGCATAATCTTTTTTTGGCGAATCTCAGCTTTTGGTGTCGTCTGGGCTGGTTCATCTTGCATCACTCACGATCTTTTCCCATTAACGTTGTTATAAACTATCCACTTTTGGTCGCCAGCAATCATTCGTTTCAGAAATAGATCAATTTCGTTGCGTTTCAGAAGCGAATCGCGGATGCTAATGCGTTGCGTCAAATGAATTTCCTTAAACTGATGAGGGACCCATAAATCGAGTTTCTTGACATAGCCAAGCTGTTTTAATTTTTTTTAATGCATGTATGCGATACATTGAGCTCCTTTGCAATCTCACGCGTTGTGCTATGACGATCTGAATCGATAATAGCCTCGATATGGGTCTCATTAACTTCAACTGGACGACCAGATCGTTGAGCATTTTTCGGTAAAAAATCACCAAAACGAAATTTGGCAAACCAATTTCGACACTGCCTTTCTTTCAAGGCTTCATTCCCATGTACGGCACATAACTTCTTGTGTGCTTGCGATGCGTTCTTGTCTTTTCGGAAATAATACAACAAAATATATCTGAAATGCGCGTCTTGTTGTTCCATTTCTAAATTGAGATAAAAACGAAAATAAATAATTAATCGATACAATTTTTTCACTAAATTAAAGGCGGAACTCCGAACAACAAGAAAACAATATAGGTTAGGCGTTTTGAACACGTTGACAAAACAAAAGAATGAGCTAAGACCACCTATTGACAAAATTCGGAATCACTTAGTTGCCAACCTAATAATTTTAGATAACTAGTATAATTCACAGTTCTAGGAGTATCAATTTTTTACCTAAAACGTTAACTTCGTTTCGATTCTATGATCGAAAATCGGACACAAATCCAGGAATTCTTCTTAGGAAAGGGTCGCAGTGGCGGTCGATTTCGCAGCGGAGCCAAAAGGGCGATCCAGCAACGCAGTAACGAACTGTCTCTCGGCGGCGAGCATGCGGCAATTAATCAAGCCGCAATAAATTAATTGCCGCTCAGGCAGGAATTAATTACCACCCCGGCAATAATTATGGCTAACGCAGAAATAATTATCGTGCGCCACGGCAACGCGTTGATCCCTCTGCACGACGATAATCCGTTGGTAATTCGATACGTACGTATATCTCGATCGATCCCTGGCTGTCGCTACTCTTCTCTTTTAAATCGCTTTTAATTTCAATAAAAGGGTGTCCGTGATAAATAAATCGTTGGCAAAACCATTTCGATGTTGCAGCAGATTAATGCATCTGGAAGAAAGATCGCGACGCGAAATATCGCATCGCCAGCCACCGTTTCGCGCGTAGTTTTATCATCCTACCGGCGCAAATGTCGTTTATTAATTGGAGCACCGATTAAGTCAAAGGGCTCGTGTATAAGATGGTGGAAGACGTTATTCAAAGGCAATTCTCAATGTGATTCGTTTTATGGATTATGGTGCTTCGTTACGAAATGAAGTTTCCTTGCACGAAGGTTACGGTGCCGGAAGAATTTTTGTTTGATGCGTTTCGCGTAGCATTAAAAAACATATGGCATGAAATGTAAAGTGGAACTGGTTCTCTAGAAAAACAAAGTGGAAGTTTACTTTGTGGTATATAAAAAATAACCTTTTCTTTTTTTTTGTACATCTGGCGATTTGGAGGATGCAACATAAGAAGTAAAAGAAATTATACAATTTTTGTCACAAATGCAAAAAATATAGCTCTTAATTCGCACAAAGATATTAAAAAGGTATATGTATACAAATATGGCACGAAACATACATAATGTGTCGCTTATGATTTTGATAATAATATCTTTCATCTTCGTATTTACAGAGGCTGACAGTCTGCTAGTCTCAAAGGTTAGAAAACTAATATTATTTATTACACAGATATATAGATACATATAATGAAAGCTTTAAAATATTTTCAGCATTAACAAGCTTGCGAGGTTATGGAGTGAAACGTAGCCGAGAAAATTTTTATCAACAACGTGCACATTATAAATTTCAGTTACGTTAGAAATTTTTTTACGAGCTACAGGGATGAGAGTGAGGAATATCATGAAAATGCATTCCTAGGAATGGTTCAATATTTCAATCCAATGCGGTATCTCGCTGCGAATTCAAGCGTGTACTTCTGGACGTGCAACTTCCGGTCGGAGAAACGCATCGTTGCACGAGGGCGCTGCAGCGGCGATAGAGGGAGCCAGAGGATTTTATCAAAATGAAATCTCCGAGGATAATAAATACTCGGTTATCGGGTTTAATCGAGTTATCATGCGATGTGGAAACGACGAGGTAGCTTCGTTGGCTAGGATCCATGAAAATAGGGTGTCTTTGATAAAACCGGAAGAATATCTATCGTTTCTGTATCAAATTATACTTATAACATTCAGAAAAGATTCGGCTGCAAAGTTAATTTAAATTTGATTCTTGTATTAATCACAGTCTTGGAATGAAAGATTTCAAAGTAATCTAGACTATTCTTAATTTTTCTAACAATGTATATACTAATATATTCACAGGCTGAACATTGTTCTGGAAATAATTGCTAGAATCTTAAATCTAGATACTTACTTATAATATATACTTTATTCTTTAAAAAGATGAAGCTGCAAAAATATGGAAACAGCATTCAAATATAAAATATTTGTACTAATGTTATTATAGGATTTATTTATTCAGAAATATTAGAAATTAGAGTTTCCAATGATTTCTATCCTAATAAGTTTATTGATAATTGGATCTATTTACAATGGATTAACCCTTAACGCTGCGATTTTTAATTGTGCAACTTATTCTCATCGTACTTCGACTTGCGAGTTTTTAAGTGTCAGACTTTAAATGCTACAATGACGTGTAAATAATAATGTTAAAGTCATTCAAAACAATCTTTATTCATCTCAGAAGTAATATAATTTTGATTACAATATTTATATTCATTATAATTGAGTAATGTGTGGAATTTTTTAAAATATTCATTCGGATGCAAACCGGGTTTGCGTTCACAGGTCTCACAGTACTCACTGACGAGTATTATTTTTTATTTGTAAACAATTACCGGTAACGTACCAAAAATACATTTGGAGTAGAGCGTTGCACATCTTAAGCTTGAGGGGCACACGTTAAGGGTTAAACAGGAAACGATGGATATTTAACGTGAACTAAATACAGTAATATGCTATAACTAAAACAACTAAATTTACAACTCACAAATAATAGTTTACAATTGATAAGAACTCGGCAACTCTTTCTCGACTCAACTTGCAACTCTTCAGAACTCGACTCTTAGTTAACGACTACCGATTACTTCGTCTTTCTCCCTTAAGCATCCCCTTGTCTTTTTTCATACCCTCATCACGTACGTATTTCGTAATCGTCCGAGATCATGATCACGTACTACAATAGTTATTTATTCTTCTTCTACAATAGTTAGTTATGTCTTCTTTCGCGTAACTATTCGACTGAAGGACCAACACATTGATGGGCTGCTTGGCCCATTGAAGTTTCCAGACCCTTTTGGCCTGTCGGCAGTTAGGATTTCTCGCAACATTGTTTATGGTTTAGCCGATATTTCTTAGGCAATCTGTCCACGATACTACATTACAGTTATGTTGTTATACGTTTCCCTAATTCTATTAATCTCTTCAATTATTCAAGTATCACATATCCTCATTTGATATCACTTTAGCAATTTTGAAAATAAAAAAAATCATACCTGAGATAGACAGATTTTCCAATATATTTGATTCGTGTTTAGATACATTTTATTAAAATTAATACTACAAATGAAGTAGTACATCAACAATATATCCAAATTCGACACAATGCAGAGTGAATGTAAGCGAGCTAAATAACTATTGTAATTCAGCTGATATTTCTTAGGCAATCTGTCCACGATACTACATTACAGTTATGTTGTTATACGTTTCCCTAATTCTATTAATCTCTTCAATTATTCAAGTATCACATATCCTCATTTGATATCACTTTAGCAATTTTGAAAATAAAAAAAATCATACCTGAGATAGACAGATTTTCCAATATATTTGATTCGTGTTTAAATACATTTTATTAAAATTAATACTACAAATGAAGTAGTACATTAACAAAACATCATCACAACATACAATAAGCAAGCTAAATAACTATATTTAAATTTTACTCGATTCAATCGTCCATAATTATGGTTCAAATATATTTAAAAAGTTAAACTTGTTCAATTTGGTCGGAATGGAAAATAATCGCGGTGGCAATCGCAGGTAGTCGGGGCATCGGGAAACTAAGTGCGTTGTGGTATTATATGCAGCCTTCGGTCGGCGATAATTCAGCAAACGTTGCCGCGCACAGACCTAACAGCGATTCCGGTCGGACATAACTTCCGCGAGCCGCTATCGCGGAACTCCACACCTCTACTTTATTAAGTGTACATACACAACGTGGTTCACCGGCCCAAGAGATACTCGATACGCAATGATACCGGGTGCCGAGTAGGTAAAGAGACGTTTGTAAAATAATGCACCGCAATCCATCGACTCGGTTTGCAACAAGTTCAAGAGCAAAACGCCACGAAAGAACGAGTAATTGTAGAAGCTCGATTACTTCTCTGGATAATTACAAAATTATTGAACACTTTCGAGATTTATGGAACGATACATTGTAAGGTAACTTGGACAAAATTACTATTTGTTATCATTTTTCTGAGATTTATATACATTCTATTTGAAACTTTTTACTTAACTACTTTATTACTTCATCTTTATTTTCTATTAATAAAGTTACTTTAATTTCAGCTATCTTATCATCTGTGTTTCAGTTTTAGCATTAAGGATTACTTCTGTCTCTGTTACTATTGTAAAACAGAATTGTTTATTACCAAGTAATAATATCAAACAAACGCTTGGATATAATAATTACTAAATGTAATTATGCAAAAATGTGCAAAATGCATATAGCATGGAAAGTTGTATAAAATATTCAAAGTAAGATACTTATTTGCTATAATATTATTATATTAATATTTCGTTAAAATTAATTAAATTAAAATTAATTAAAATTAATTAATTAATTATATTTATAAAAATATGAATTTTCATTAACATTTACAGTCTAAAAAGAATTGTCGGCTCTTGAAACATGTACCGCTGCATCCAAATAAATTCAACTTGAAAGCTTTCCAACGAGCCAAACTTTCCTCCGCTCCAAAACGCCGAGACATCGTTCAAAAACGATTGTGTTTGCTGAACAACACATTTATACGTTATTTTACCCGATATGCAATCGATAAAACGCGCCTCGTGTGCGTGTAATATACATTTACCTGTGCAAATACTCGGCAACCGTAGATAACGAGCGAAATATGGCATCGCCGATTTTCGTCAATCCTCGAGAACGGAATTTTTCCGTGCTCGCGTTTACCTTTGATTAAATCATTTCATCAAACATGTTCGACTGGTTCCCGCTATGATCTATGTATAAGCGAGATTACCGGTTCAGAAGAGAAAGAGAGAGAGAGAGAGAGAGAGAGAGAGAGAGAGAGAGAGTATTCGAGGCTGGTCGGCAGATAAAATCTGATGGATGCTCCTCGCCGATTCTCTCCGTGACGTATCTGCGGATATAACTCAAGGACCCTCGCGTGATTTCGTATGATTACCAGGAGCAGGATAATGAAAAAGTCCTGCGAGAAAAATACGATCAAGGCATTAGTGATGGAGTAAAAACGTTTCGATTGAGAAATGGTAAAATGGTAAATGATATAGAAACTTAGCACCTCTTTTTCACTCAATTGAGTTAACTTTATTGATAAAATTTGACTTGTTGCAAATTACATTTGGTATTATATACTATGTATTAGTAGATACTAGGAGATTGTGTTAGAAAATTGGAACGCTGTTCCAATGGAACAAATGGAAATTTGCAAGTTACAAATTATTCGATTACCTTGTCTGACGTAGAATTGTAAAATTATAAAAAAAGAAGTCTATAATTTATAATCGCTTTAAGGAGATGTGAATTAGAATGTTCTAAAACAGCGTCTTTTTGTGATTTTTTTTAGAAGGGAAAGAAAGAAACGAAGTTATTCAATTTTGAGGTATGGTTTCATATATATTTAAAGAATACAAACAAATTTTTTTACAGTAGAAAAAAAAATTATAACAGATTTCTAAGCCTATTTCATGGGCTGCAGTTTTCAATCGGCGTGAAAGATACACCTCGTAATTCTTGACTGAAGCAAACAATCAAAAGAGGAAAATTATTATATATTTTTCTTTTGGATGAACTAAAAAAAAGGCAGAAAATAATGTGAAATTAAAAATTTTTTTAGTTCATCGAGAAGAAAAGTATATAATAATTTAATCCCTTTTTGGTTTTTTGTTTCAGTTAAGAATTACGAGGTGGATCTTTCACACAGATTGAAAACTGCAGCCCATGAAATAGGTTTAGAATCTGCCATAATTTTCTTTTTTACCTAACAAAAATTTGTTTGTATTCGTTAAATATATATAAAACTATACCTCAAAATTCAATAACTTTGTTTCTTTCTTTCCCTTCTAAAAAAAATCACAAAAAGACGCTGTTTTAGAACATTCTAATTCAGGACACCCCCTTTATATTAGATACTCTCACGTTTCTTTTCTTTATATTTCACTATTCAACTATATTGTTTCGTTAGATTCGTTTATTCACATTCGAGGTTTTTATTTATATTCCCAATTTATTCGTTTACATTTCTAATTTCTTCCTCGACATTTCCAGTTTATTTATTTAAAATCCCTAAGTGTTTAATTTGCATTCTAAATTCACTTATCTATATTCTAACCATCTATTTACATATTCTATTCGTTTAATTACATTTGATTTGAAATCTTAATGTTCTTCGAACAGAAACATATGCTTTTAACGACCATCATGACACATACCAATATTTCGCCGTAATTCAAAAGTCCACCGATATCAATCACCGATCATCGATTAATAAAACCTGTCGACAAATTGCAAATCAAACCACGAAACAGTGAATACTAATATCGTTGAAACAAACAGCTGGAACATGAACGCATTCGCGCAGGTACCTAATCCACCAGGACACATTTTTCACCGTGGACATTCCTATAGCAACTTATTATCGTCGAAATCCATATCAAACTGTAATATCGACCCGTTGGAACGTAATTACGCCGAGAAATCAGTCGAATTTGTTACAAGTTGCAATAAGCACAACGGCCACTTACTGTTTCAGTCATCGATACGGGTGGCCAATTTTGGCAACGAAGAAAACGTCCCTTCTGTCTTTGACGGAATGAACATTTCCAATAGACGCGTCGTAACCACAACTTTCCACGAAACTAGACATTACAGACACATGTTGCGCCTTCAACGTCCATACGACGCTATCATTTTCGCGATTACGCGGTTGATTTTTTCCTCATTAAGATGCTATCGTTTTTAAGAATAATTGGCCAAGGCGATAGCGGTAAGACCGGCCCTCCGTCCCTCGTTCACTCGAGTATCGATTCCTTGAGTATATCGAGCAACCCATGCGGCATTAGCATAGAAAAGAAGGTGGTAATTTGCGTCTGATAAGCGGCCTCTCGTCGATTTAACGACAAGAAACGCCGCTTTATTGGTTCTTCTCCATTTTTCTAACGGACTCTGAAGTTTCTTTTGTCTTTTGTTTCCGCTCATTTTTGTCCTGATCTTCGTCGCCACTCGTTATCCTCGGTTCCCTCGTTCAGGAATGGGAAGGTAGAATGTGATGAATAATTATGCGAAATGTACGTAAAGTCTCTCGTAAGTGTGTTAGGAAATAAAGCATCACGAAATGGGTAATGAAAGTTTTTCAAATAGTAGGTATTTGATGTATTTTATAAATAATTGAGCAGCAACTAGAATAATTTATTTCATTTAATTTTTAAGAGGGTGTCCTGAATTAGAATGTTCTAAAACAGCGTCTTTTTGTGATTTTTTTACAAGGGAAAGAAAGAAATGAAATTATTAAATTTTGAGGTATGGTTTTATATATATTTAACGAATACAAATAAATTTTTTTTAAGCAAAATAGAAAATTATAACAGATTTCTAAGACTAATTCATGGGCTGCAGTTTTCACCTCGTAATTCTTGACTGAAACAAAAAACCAAAAAAGGATTAAATTATTATATATATATTTTTCTTAGTTAATTAAACAACGGCAGAAGAAAATGTGAAATTAAAAATTTTGGCAGGTTTAAAAAAAAAGTGAAAAAATACTTTAAGGTGCTATAACAATTATTTAAATAAACTTTTTGACGAACTTTTTTAGTTCATCCAGAAGAAAGATATATAATAATTTAATCCTTTTTTGGTTTTTTGCTTCATCAAGAATTACGAGGTGTATCTTTCACGCCGATTGAAAACTGCAGCCCATGAAATAAGCTTAGAAATCTGTCATAATTTTCATTTTTACCTAAAAAAAAATTTGTTTGTATTCATTAAATATATATAAAACCATACTTTTAAATTCAATAACTTCATTTCTTTCTTTCTCTTCTTAAAAAAAACCACAAGAAGACGCTGTTTTAGAACATTCTAATTCAGGACACCTCTTTAATTAATTCAAACTATGAACTGAATGAATTAGGAACATATAGCAGAATATAAAATATACTACTTCAGTATACATATGAAGTAATTCTCTTACAATTTTTCAAACCTATCAAAACTATCCTTACGTATCTTGATTTATTTTATTAACTATCGTATTTACAATCGATCCTTGCAAAATCAATTTTCCAATCCAAATTATTTATCGTCGATAATAACGTATAATACGTATCGAATGCAGCCTCTCATTACATCACGAACTAATCCACTCGTTGCCTTCAAATACCATTACCGCAAATTAGCCGGGAAAACAAACATTTAATCCTCTAAACGAACAAATACCCACACTCCCTGCCGTCTAGTTGTCTGGCATTCATCCGGATGCGGCGTACAATTAAAATCTATGGGTCAGCTGTCTGGCCAACTGCGTCGACTCGGTAAATGAGAGAAGCTGCCTACGAATTGGAATTCGTCTTCCACTCATCTACTGCGTTTAATAATTAGTAGATTCTTTGGGAATGCTAACAAATTACGTGGACGCTCGTTAACACTCAGAAATGTGAAGTAACACGTGTTAACAAAATTTATGGAGGGAGTCGTTGCTAACGAATTTGGATACACTTGATCGAAGATTTTTTAAACCCGTCGAAGAACTTTTACTGTTTAATCTTCGACCAGTGGAATGGGACATTGTCACTTTGAATTTTTCATTTCCCTTTTTTCATGAAGCATTGGGTGCTTTATCAACATTAACCCTTTGCACAACCGAATAGTTATCATCTTGTCTATCGAAGAGTTAGCTATCATCTTGTCTATGGAAGAATCATCATTTTGTCAACCGAAGAATTTTATATCCGTCAGTTTGTCAGTCAATTGTCAATATCGAAATCGAGTAAGATTTGGATAAATCATTACATATTTTTAATTTATTTTCGAACAACTTGAACCCTCTCTCGTGCCAGTATTCTCGCACATAGCAAGTTAGCCTGAGATTATTGTCAGTTGCATTAAACGTCAGTTAACGTTACCTTCTCGTCGGCAACTAAATAGAACGTAACAATATATACAGATATAATTTTTGGTGAATATGGCGAGTGTGATTCGATGTCAGTTTTTATCTCAGGAGCTCTGTCTCCCACTCGACATTCTTTCATGGCCATCTTATTGTAAAACGTGCGAAAGAAAAGCAGGATTGCATCCTGGAAATTGTTTCAAGATATATCATACACTTAAAAATTACAAAATACCACAAGAGTGTAAACAAAACTGGTATTTCCGTGAATTTCTTTCTTCCTTTATTTATTTAAATTGTCCTATTTTTTATGAAAGTAAATTTCAAATGAAATACTTAAAAGCGTTGGGAGCTGCTGCTAACGAAATTGAAATAAAATTCCAGGTGCAAAGGGTTAATGAGCATGTCTTTTGCACATAATCTTTTATTACAACATGATATTAAGATCTGATAGTGTCTCATGATATATCAGTTTGATGATTCAAGTACAAAGTTAAGTACAAAGATTTTGAAGATTTTAAACATTTGTGGTGACACATGAATCAGAGATCGAGGCGAAGCAGGAGCGACTCATGTTCGTTGTTGTGACTCAAGATATCGACACTCGAAATTAATAATAAAACACCTCCGGCAAAAATAATGCCGCCGTTGAGAGCAACCGTCGATATCAAGTTGAATTGAATTTTTCGGATTTCCCCCCGACCAGTATAAATTAGCGGACACGCTCGCGAGTCAGTGAGTTAGCTATTACCAGCGAGTCAGTTGTCTACAGTATCTTCAGTTATCTTTAGCACAAGCGTTATCGAGATATCGGCCTAGCATTTACGTCGCGTATTTATTGTATCCGACTATCCAGTCTAGTGTAATCAGCTATTTATATATTTGAGGGGGGATCGGTTGATCCCACTTCCACAGTTGTTGTCGGCCGATCCTCGTAGATGGTTCCTAAGGAAGAAAGTTCGCTCGTCGCGTTTCGTCCCGGGACTACCGGCAGACTCGTCAGTAAGGCTATGCCCGGTAGTCCCTGCCTTAGACGCAGAGGCCGTCTCGCTAATTGCGGTATATATTCTAATGCGGACTCAGTTCCAAACACTAGCGAGAAGAACATCGTTCAATCGCTGTTGGCCTTCTGGTGGCGATCGCCAGCCCGGTGTTGCCGTGGGAGGTTTGTGCATGCCGTCGTCGTTTCGTTCCTCGACCGTTTGGCGACCGAGGCTGCTTGATCCGCCACATATTTATATGTCGGGTTTGCATTAAGATTAGCGTTAGGGGCGTGTAATGAATATTCTCTGGAATCAGCCGTCGTCGTATACAACCGAAGTAATGCGAATTAGCAGAAGTGTGAGTAGTATAGAATCGACAAGTAACCGCGTGAATTAGACACTAGTGGCAATGGTTTTAGGTTCGATAGCGAATCCACGGTCAACGGGATAACAGGTGTGATATACTTCAAAGTCGAAATCGGGCGTACTGTACTTGCCCGTAGTACAAGAATGACTTATTTAACGCGGAGTATCCGCTGATCGAAAGATGCCAGATAACTTGTTAATGCGATCTCACGAAAGAGAATGACTTCCCGTCACGTCGACGTTGCAGAGGAAAACTATGATGGGTGTGTGCCTAAGGGCACGAGGTCATTTGATTCGTCGAGGAAGACCTCCGCTCGAAAAAGGGAGATGGACGTTGTTGTTGATTTGTTAATTACTATGTCGGTGGTTATAAAAAGGATGCTAGCCGCCCTTAAGAGAAAGTTGCTAGCGGGAAGTGTCGTACGCGAGGGAAACAGATTTCTCTTGTCTGCCGTAGGTTGATCGGTTTATGAACTGCTAGGGAAAGACGGTCTGCCCGATTGAAGGACCTCAGGTAATTAAATCCTAAGTTTTATTAGCAGGTCCTCAGGCTGGCTAAGCATGTACCGTGGAGGTGTATCGACATCTGGCGATCATCTTGCCAAAAGAATAGGTTCTGTGTGACGAGTCACGGGGCCGAGACCCTTGGAATGTCTTCTGTCGAGTGTCGCTGTGACTATTTCTTTTTAATGAGAGCTGTACAATTGTTTTATACCTCTGTTAGGTACAACGTTCATTCCGTGACCGCGGCTACGCTAGGCGACCAGTTGTCGCCTCGAGCCCAAGCTCGTTGTCTCAAGTTTCGGACTATCGTATCTGATTTAATAAAGTTGAAGTATCGGGGACTTTCCACTGAATTTCGAAGGGAAGGCCCGGTGTCCTTTCGTCTCCGACATATATATTTAATTTATTACATACATTTGACGGTTGCTACAGCAATCCTACGGAGTCATATATTATCACACACAAAAACCTTCTTACGCCTCTCTACCCGCTACACATTACTTGCCTCGGAAAAGTCAATTTTAATATCTGAATATTTTAACAGCAGATCTTTCGATCGGCTAATCTTCAGCATTTTAATGTTACCCTAACATGATACTAAAATTAACATATTTTCCGAAAATGTAGAAGATTAATTTTTATTTTGCATTTATTCTGCACACAGAATATTTCTATCGTTATCAGTCAATTCGTTGGTCGCGCAAACATAGTGGATAGATTTTCTGAGCGTTCCAATCCAAGTCACTCCCACTCTTTAATTTCCATAAATGACAATTTCCACCGGAGGAAGCTGTAAAAGGTTTTGCACGCACCTTCGCGAACACGTCGGACAGATACTATCCCAGTTGGATTCGGTCGGATTAGCATAAGTTTCCGCGTTCTCTCGTGGAAAAGGCGCGTCATGAATCCGGAATTACTCGGTAATAAATTTTACTTTTCTGAACGTGGGCAGAAAGAAAAGAAAGGCGCGCGAGAGAGAACCGATATTGCAACAAGAGGTAGACAATCTTAATACGCGATTTCTTAAACAATCAAATGGGAACGCGACCCCCATCACCATGAGTTTTATAATTTCATTAAACATTAACACTTTGACTGTCACGTTGGTCATTGGTGACCGAGCGCTTGAACTTACAATTGTAAAAATTGGATGAAAATTGGCAGTTTGGGCAATTTGAATATGACCGATAAATAGAAGATGCTTTGAAATAAAAAGCGCCCCATTGAACAATTAAACATTTTTATTAGAATATCGATAAAAAAATAACAAAACACTGTGGCGTCCCGAGCGAAACGCGTGATTTCGTGTGGCAGTCAAAGTGTTAAGAAAACATGAAGCATTTGCGTACAGTCACCCACAACAGTCTTTACATATAAACACACAAACAAAACGATGTTTATCAAATGACACACTTATTTATTAACATAGAAAAAAATAGCCATCTTAATCGTTAAAATAGGAAACAGTAGTCATTTTAATTTTAATAAAATTCGCTTTGCTATAGACTGTACGAAATCTTTTATGGCTAATTATCGTAATCTAAATTCACGATTCATCTACTTGAAATTTTTTAATTCTCGTTCATTCCGTGTATTAATTCATAAATGCACTTGCATGATATATTCACCGATCAATTTCTCACAAGAAGATTCTATAAATAAATATTATGTATCAACATATATTGAAGGGAACGATGTTTATGACAATTTTCCTTAATTTCAATTTATATAATACAATAGATCAATCTTATTATATTTCTGATCATCCCTATCAATTGAAAACAGCATCAATATGATATCAAAAACGTTTGCATATATTTAACGATCGAGGAAGCCTAAAATCTTTAAACTCGCTATTTGAAAAACTTCGATGCTTCTACTGTATAAATATTATCTTTATCGGCATTATTGGATCTTCATCGATTACCACCGCTACCGTTTCTCTCAGATAATCTTCTCGCACATCCCGTACTCTCTCTAATCTTCTCAAGAAGCAATCAGTCGATCACGAAACAGGTAGAAAGGGTACGGCTTGTGGAAATCGCTGGTAAAACTCACGAAGGAAGTTACGTGTCACGGATCGATGTTGACGCACTTAAACTTCACCTAACCGACGATTTACGAGCTGACATTTTTCTTTTTTTTTTTTTTCTTTTTCTTTCGCTGCCTCCTATCCGCTGAAAGATCGGCCCATAATGAGGCTTAACGATCGCTCCGAGAGCACGTTGACGCGCACCCAAGCTCCTCACGAACCCGACGAAAAATGAATACGTGATTCACGGCGCGCATGCACGCCACCGTTCTCCATCGCGGAGGAAAAACCGGCGCGGGGTGAATCGATATTCGCGGAGCTAACGTCCGTTTCTCTGCAAAGCTGGACGCGTCTGCATCTCTAGCTCTTTTTCCCCTTCGCTTTCCACGTCCGCACTCGCCATTTGTATTCTGTTTCGATTTTTCTCTCATTAACCCCCCATAAGTATTTCTACTTTATCTGTTAATTTCAGCGGGCCACATCTGCTTGTGTTAAACTTGTACGGGACATAAATTTCGCTCGGAAAAGTACGGAAATTGTCGAAGATTTTATAGGTACTGAGAAACATGAAAATCAGCTTAATCCTCTTCTCTCAATTTTTCACAGCTGTATTTCTTCAAAAATCTTATTCTTTTTTGGAATACTTTCCTCATAAGAAGCGTATTTCTTTGAATAATTACAATAAAAATGAACACGAAATTCTTTACATGCGCCCCTAGCGATGTTCTCAAAGCGATCGTCAAAGATTAATAATCATTTCGTGTATCATTTAATAATTAGTACACAAGATTCAGTGATTGTAATATAGCATTTCTTCCCATATCTAAATGTATCAACTACTTAGACTACTTGGAATATCCTAAAACAAAAAGCAGAAAAAAAAAAAAGAAAAATCGAAAGATATGTTTCCTGTAATTCCAATTTAATTCGAATCACACAACAGCCGACTACTTTGTTACTCAAACGGGTTCAACCGTGGAATTCGCCTACATCGTTTCTCGATTCCGTTCGATTGAATATGTATGAGAGTGATGAGGCATTGCTCGAAAATACAGAAGAAAAAAAGAAAAAGAAAAATGTTGCGCCGATCCGGAGTCGCTTAATAATGCACGCGAGATCCGTTCGAGACATTAGGCTCGTTCCCCTATAACTCGCCGCTAAAGATGAAATTGGATAGATAGGTCTGTACAATGTTTCGAATGGTTACAACGGTGTATTACGGTAATAGCAGCGATCATAGGATCGTTGCGGCGGTTCCGCCGCGATTGATTTATCCAGTAGTCGAGAAACGATCGTAACCACGAAAACAACGTTTCGTTTCTATTCTTCGAAGAAGGAACAGGCAAAGACCTAGAAGTTTGCAGCATCGGTCAAGCAGAGCTCGTAACAATAACAAGAAAACACGAGACGATCAATAGAAAAGAGAAAGAACGGAGCAACGGATCGAATTGGCGAAGACGAACTCTCGGTTCGCGAGAGACTGTGCGAGAAAAGCGGCGAGTGTTCGAACGGAGGAAAAAAATATACGAGCGCGAGGAGAAGGAACCCCCGGAGGTAAGAGAAGCTTAAACGTGGTAGGAGCTAAGAGCCGGATCATCTAAGAGCAGATAGAGGAATCAGAAAGAACAGGCAGAACGTGCTGAAGACAGAGGAGAGGACGGTGGTGGAACGAGATAAAACGAGAAGGGTTAAAACTGTGAAGAGAGGCGAGGAGAGACGACGACAATCTGGAAAGCCAAACGCGATAATGTCTGGAGGGGATAAATCGACCACGAGCAGGAAGAAGATGAACACCGTCCGACTAAAAAGGACAAGCGAACAGGGGCAGCGTACTGGATCACCGGACGAGCGGATAGAGGAGCCGAAGAAGTAAAACGGAGAACGTTTCGTCCAGGTAGAAGAAAGAGGTAGGAATTACTTAACGAAGAGAGAAAGACAGGATACCTACGGATAAACACGAAGAGAGACCAGAGAGACGGGAGGTTTGCGACTGCGAGCTGGTAAGTGGGGACACGATGCAGCTGAGGTTCGATGTTGAAAGAGGAACCGAGACCGTCGGGAAAGGTGTTCGAACGAAAGGAAGAGGGAGAAGCTGGCTTGAAGAGGGGAAACCAGGTTCTCAGTTGCCTATCAGCAGTTGCTTTTATGGAGTGGTGGAAAGCTGGGCGTTACACGGTGCGGAGTTCTCGCAGCAGCCGGCAGATGTCGAATGGTCGCGCCCCTAGACAGGGTCTTCACCCCTGAAAAGGTCAGCTCAGGGGCGTAGCGGCCGTAGAAACGACGCCCAGAAACGCCCATCGTCGACCCTCCCGCCGCTTCCTCGCCGCAGACGCTTCGCGGCAACCAACTGGACAACCAGCCCGGCCTGGATCCACAGCGTCGCACAACGGTTCCGTTGAAACCCGCGTCTCTACCAGCGCCGTGTAACCAACTCGCCACGTTTCCACCGATCATCCGGAGCATCGCGTCTCTTCGTCTCTCCTTCCGATCTGCTTGCTTCGTCCGAACCGTTGGCCTGTGTTTTCGCCTCGGTTTCCTGCTCGTCGACTGGTAGTGCGCGTATCGTGCGCGTTCACACGGTTCAGTTTATCGCCACGGTGGGTACGACCCCCCTGTACGCTTAATTTAGGTTAGAAGAACCACCCGGTACAAGGGTGAACGCGAAAGTGAGAGTGCAATGGATTATGGACGTATCGGGAAGATTTCGAGGTTAAGGTACGAAAAGTTAGTGATGACGAGAAGCATCGATGAGGACGACACGGTTCGTTGTCGGTTGGACTGTCCGTTGAAGTAATGAGCTGGTGGCTCGGGTGGACTGGTTCTTAGTGTATTACGCCCGGAGGATAGGTTATCGGGGGAAGATGAGAGATAAACGCGAACCTCGTGGTGGCAATCCGTCATGAACTGGCTTGAACAGTGTCCGTCGGCAAAGAAACTGAGGGAAGAGTACTTTGTGCTCGGGAAATAACTGAATCGTGCGCGAGTATTTCGAAGTTTCCGTCGTGAAGTGTGTATTCTATGATAGAATTCCGAGACACTATGCGAGTAGGATATCAGGGATTGGTTGTTAACGATTTACAGGTGGCCAATGATCGGACAGGTGCCCTGTACGAAGACAATGATCCCTCCAGGCAACTTGCAGCGGATGGAATCCGTTAGGTAACGATCTGAAGTCCAAATTGTCAGGTAGATCGAGAGACAAAACGAAGACGAGTGTTTAGCAGTCGTCATGGAAGGGTTAAAGACTTAAAGTAAGATTGAACGTTTTCGCACCGACCAACTCGGTAAAACACGAAAGGAATCTTGTTAAGAAGAAGAAGAAATAAAAGAGAAAAAGAAAGGGAAACATGTCGAACACACCACCGGAATCATCCACCGGTTTAGATTCGAACGATCTCCATGAGATCAGGCAGAATTATCTAGCGGCCAGGCTGGAGCCCGACGAGTCCGAGAAACGGGATCAGATACGAGGAAGTGACGGCAACAACCCTGACAGCGATTGCGAAAGCGACACCAGCGAAGTGTTGAGCGTCGGTAGCGAACCGACGCCCACAAGCGTCGTTGGAATCCGCGGTTGTAGCTCGATCAGGTACGAGCAGGAATCGGCGAGCAGTCGCGGTGACTTTCGCGACGAGGAGAACACGAGGACATCGGCGACACCATCGCCTTCTAGTTCAACGAGCTGTAACGATGCGTTCTATCAACGAACCGGCAATCACATCTCAGCACCGAGTCCACCGGCGTACAGTCAGCCACCGTCATCGCCCACGGCATCCTCAGTCAGGTCACCGGCTTCGTCTTCAGCCACTGCCTCGTCCCCGGGTCGGCCCGAAGCGATTCAAGAGGTCATAGTGCCCAGGTATCAATCCAATCATCCTGCACACTTGCTACCACGATATTCATCGAGGGAAACCGAGATTCCCGACTATCCTACTCGAGTTCAGCATAGTCTGAGTCACGAGATCGTTTACCCGACCGTGGAAAGGCTTCACCGGACTCCGATCAGCGTTCCTCTAGTGACCAGACTGTCGTTGTCACCACCGTCGGCCATGACAGTTACCGGTCTGCAAGCGACCACTCCTGTTCTCCATCCAACAGCTTGCAGAGATCCTCGAGAAACCGCCTCGCTAATGCCTCATCCTGGCCAGCATTTGCATCACGCGAACAGCCACGTTCACCTTCATCAGACGTCCCAGATACAACACGTTCCGGCAAACTCGGTTCACCAGCATCGACTTTCGGTCAGCAAGATTCTTCAAAGGGAACCTGGCAGTCCTTCCTCGCCCGGGGCGAGAGAGGAAAACGGAAGGACGATGCATGGCGCCAATGGAGTTCAGAATAATGGCATCAATAACAGTAACCATCATAATAACCATAATAACAACAACAATCTGCAGCATCAGGCTGGCTTGAAGTTCAGTATAGACAACATACTCAAGGCGGACTTCGGTAGGAGGATCACCGATCCCATATCATTGAAGAAGTCTCGGCCGAAGAAGGTCAGCTCGAGGCCCATTGACTTGACCAAGGACTTTCTAGAGTCGACTACCGAAACCACGGAGAAGAGCAGCTCGGAAACAAGCTCGACGACCAATACCTCGTCCGGTGGCGGTGTAGCGACCGGGAATCCTGCCTCGAACACGCCTGTACCACCTGTGACCGATCCTGGAAAGCAGTTACCGTGGCCTGCCTGGGTCTACTGCACCAGATACTCGGATCGACCTTCCTCTGGTGAGTTCTGTTCTCTGTTACGATCGTTCCTCGAAGCGAGAACCGTGCTAGGAGAACGGAGTCTTTTCTAACGACAGTCATTAACGTCTGTGTAGATGGTAGATAACAGGGGGGAAGCTATTAGTATTCGGTTTACAGCGTGTAAAAATGTCAAGTACCGATACAGCGGGTTCGTTAACTAGCCGCTACAATGAATTCTCAGGGGCAATTTTTAACTTATGGAAGTTAAAATAGTCTCACGTTGCTGCTTTTACGTAACATCTTTGCGAATCGATACGATGAGGTATAACGTCGATCGGTTTAGCCGGTTTGCAGATAAATTTCCATCGTGGCGGTTAAATAAGAAAAGGTCAGTTAATAGTATAATCAATGGTATTTCCTGTGCTTGCTCGTGATTCCCGTTGAATTTATTTCGTGCAGAATTTACTATGTTGTGTTTGACGTTCGAGCGATTTTCGCGGAGGAACGCAAATGATTAAACGACTAATGGATAAGCGCTCGTTGTCAGCGATCGCTCCGGTATAACGGAGTTTCTCATTAGAACAGTATAATGGTCCAAAGTTCATCAATTCGTGAGATTCGAACGCTATAAAAGAATTATATTTCTTGGTCTGAAAGAAATCGTCGTTATATAAGGGTTCGTTTATTGTTGGATATTGCTCTGTCACGATTTCGACAATTTTATTTAGATTATCTTTTTCTAACTTCGACGGTTAACTAATTATTCCAAAGTACCTGGCAAAAATGTTTTCGTGACGATACTGCTAGAATGAATAATATTCGTTCCTCGAGTCTGATTCACGATCGAGATAGAAGAGCACCGATTTTAATTGAGATATTAATAATTCATCGAACCTCGAAACATAAAAAAAAAAACATTAAAATTCAACACAGTTTCACGGTGTAACACAAAGAACAAGTCACTGTCTATATCTGACTATATACCGACTTAATTAAGATGTACGTTTAATTAGCACAACAAGACGTATGATTTCACGTAAAAATTACCATTTCATTCGAGCATCTTCGCTCGATCAACTTCTATTCCTGAATATTCAACGAGCCTTTTAGCAGGCGTTCCCCTAGCGTTGAAACGAGCCCAGCGTTTCACGTACGAAATCGAACTTCCTTCTACCAAACGGGCTAATTAGAGATTTATTTTGTCGCGATTGGACGTCTTGGCGGAATTGTTTCCCCGGTTTCGAGCAGATGGATGACCCTTTCAAACGACACAGGAAAACGTGTAATTACTTTACTCACCGACCGAGTGCCAGCTTGATGAATGGTAGAAAACGTTTCTTCGTGTCACTCATATCTGATATACGCTCATTGTCAGGAAACAATTGTTAAGCACTCGGAGAAATAAGCTGCTCTCTGCCCCATAAATCAACCGCGATATGCAACCAACTATTTCTCTCGGCTTTTGTATGCGTAACAACAATTTCCTATAGGTCATTCAGTTGTCGTATTCTTATGCAAACCATCGGTAAATAATCGCACCCTATTAGATCGGTTTTCTGTTTTCCAAACGTGCGGCGGTTGCTGCCGCGTTGCGTCCTTTCGTCGTGCTTGTCCCTTTTTGCACAAGGAGCTACCGCGTATATACCATGGATGCGTGCTCGGTGAAAATTATTGCTGTCCGCAGCTCGATAGGTATTGTGTTAGAAAAAAATCAAAGGCATAACACAACCGGCGCGAATCCGTCGCCTTGCTACCCTATTGTATTTTAATAGTCGGGTGCAGTGCAACGTTAGGAAACGACTAATGGGAATGCCACGAATTTCTCACGGATCAATTTTTCTTACCATCGGCACACGCACTTTAGCGTGTAGCTACTCTGATTCCAGCTCTCTATTCGAAAGTGATTCGCGTTAGTCTTTGAGTTTTTTTTTTTTTTAATAGATAATCTTGTTTATGAAGAAAATTTACTTAGTGGAATTTATTTGTTTGAACTTGTTGGACGATAAATTGCATAACTGGAGTATATCGATTGCTTTCTCCTATTTACGATTGTTCGTTCCAATAAGAGGAATTCGCATATAGATAAGTGAATTTAGTTGATAGAAATTTATTCGATTAGGTAAATGTTAGAAATGGTCGGAAAACTGATCGACTTCTATCTCAATAATTATTAAACGTTGAATATTAAATGCGAGGGCATTGAAACAGGATATAGAAAGAGGGAAGTGGAATCAAAAACGTTTCGTTGTCGCGTTGTCATTGCGATCTATTCGCTGAATGAAGTCGTACGGTCGGCGGAACACATAAAAGTGCTAAATTCCCGATTAATAACCGGTAGTTTTTGCGTGGCCAGTTTCAACCGCCCGAGCACCCACCGTGGACGAACGACAATATTGGATCACGTTCCTATTATGTCTTTACAGCGCGTAATTTCGCGGCCGACAGATAAATAGTCCGTTGAAACGGTCACGATAAAGCTTAATCACTGTTATTGCACCGGTCGTGCCGCTTGATATCACAGGTTGGAACACCACTCTATGTATTCTTTCTGCGCCCACGCGTGCACTTAATATTCAAACGGAAACCTCGTCAATGTCGGTTTACAGAGAAATCGGAAATTAGTTAGGTTGATAGCGAGAAGATGCCTAGCGAGACTCTACAATAAATCGTTCGAACCTGTAAAAATGTACCGCTGTATAAATATCCATAAAATGTATAGACATTTATATCAAGATAATCCTCGGATTATCTCGATTAAATTGATCATTGACAGCGGCTAATTTTCTAAAAATTTCAAGATAGAAAACTGACGCGTTCCAATAGTATAATTTCAACTAATAACGAAAGCTCGTGCACGGTATTTTTATATTCACGTGACAGAAAATATGTTTAACACGCTATAATTAGGTTGTAGGTGATTTTTGCTCACTTTATAAATATTACAACATGAAGAAATACTACATATTTATTTTGCATCTTTAAATTTTCCATAAATATCTAAACATTCACAGTGTAGCTATAACTAAACGGACCAATCTTCCTTCCACCAGCTGACCATTTATCTTTGTACAATATGATGAATAAATTACCCAATGAGATATCGACGTTTGGCTTCTTTATAGAAACGAACTAGTTTAGCGAGGAAAAGAGAAGAGCGGGAGATCACGAGGGCAAGAAATATCGCGTTTGATCTGGTTCTCCACGGTGACTTTATAATTTAGCACTTTGCACTGCGTGAAAAATGTTGGACAGTGTTAATGGTGCTTTATTGCCGGTCAGTCAAATCAACGAGATACGCTTACGAGGCGTCGTACTCCAGACCACCTTATCACTGGGATAAATTCGTTATTAATTACCTCGACCAGTGGTTTTACGGTGCCGCGACAGGGACTCGATTCTCGAAGGAAATCAACGCCGCATAGCACAGCCGAGACGCGCGACGTGTCGTTAAGTAAAACTAGAATTTTAGTCAGACGGTCATCTCGAAACACGATTAGATCGGTGTTTCTCGTGACTGCCGAGGGAATTATGCAACTTTCGTGCGCCGATACGAATCTCTCCTCGTCTCTGGTCGTTACAAACATCATCGTGACTATTAGGGACCTGGTTGTTGTTAATTTTCCTTAATTATTCGCTGGTTCAACGACCAATCAACCAAATTACAAGATTTCGTCGCGTGGTCTATTCGTTTCGTCGTCCATTCGTTCGGTCGTTTATCGTTTCTTCGTAATCGCTTTTCAACCAAGTATCGTTCTTAGCCTGTGAAAACTATTTTCTTTATTACCTTCTCGATTAATATTTAACTTGAAGAAAATTGACGGAGCGGTGAAAAAGAAATGGAGACGTTCCTTTAGAAATTTAAAATTAGCGATACTTTATGAAGTTAACGATAGAAAATATTAGTTTCTAAATAAGAATTAATTATTGAGAAATATGTTTATAACTGAACTCATCGTTCTTTTCTATATATAATGTTTCAATTCTATATAAAACTCTTAATAAAAGAAAAACGACCGAGCTTATGAACAAATCTGCTATTTTCTGGTATTCGAAGTATCATTTGGCGATCGATAACGATCAATTCTGCCTATAAAAAAAGGTGTGTAACTAGAAATAACATAAAATTTCCCTGTAGAAATATATATATATATATATTCATTACTACTTGAAGGCGATTAGCCAATAAAAGGAGAATATCGCATGTTATATCCATTTACGGAAAGTTATGGTTAATTAGCTTTCTGGGCTGAGTAACGTATACGGAAGATATTTCCATTAACGGGACAACGAGCGGTGTCAGGAGGAAATGGTAAAGAAATCGTTGCTGCTGAAAGTCGCGAACGAAGAAAAACCAAGTAAATTCGTTCACGGTGGCGGTGGTTCGCGATAAATGGCCGATATTCTCGGCGAATGCGACAAATAGGAAACCGTTGCTCTCTCTTAACGAGGAGAAAGGGCTATGAACCCGTTCTGATTAGCAGGAACTGTCATTAATGCGTAGACTTTTCAATCGAGTAAAAATATTCGCGATATGAGAAACGATCGCTCTTCTGAGAAAAGAATATTTTCTATAAAACAAAGAATAAAGTTAATTGTGCATCTTGGTCATTCGTAGAGGTAAAATTTTACCTTTGCATTTCTTTTTACCAAAAGGATTTTTATTTTTATTGAAAAAGGTTTAATTTGATTTAAGTACTTCAAACAGTTCATTTGCTGAGAGTCAACGATAATAAAAAAGTTGAGTTCAAAAGTATTTTTACTTTTCATTGACTCATGAACGAGGTGCTGACATTTGGTGGAAAAGTAGTATAAGAACTTTTTCCACGAATAAGATAAATCCAGGGAAGAATAGATAACATATATGTTCATAATTTATAAAATTTGTAAGTGTTTACAAAAACGTATAATTATTTAATTTTTGGAAACACAGATTTCTCTACTTTTCTCAAAATGAAGATACAAGACAGACAATAAAGATCGTCGCATGTAGCACATTTCTTCCAAGCTATTTATGTATCACGAAGAAAGTAAAGTTTTACGAATAGAATTATCCAAACTGCACTTATGCATTTACCATACTCCATATCCTACACAACTCATAATAACGTCCATACATCAGTTTTGTATTTAAATTGAACTCATCTTGGGTGAAACGAGCCCGAACGAAACAGCACGGAGTTTAACGCGGCATATTTCATTAGGATCTGATATCTGACTTAGAAATCTGATTCTCTGATAGTTTTGAGCAATGTATTTATGCCGTATGCAGCTTTGGGCGTGATCTTAGCCGCACGTTTTATCAATGTTCACCCCGCAGAACGAGAAATCGAAGAAAAAGAACGGCGGAATCTCGCGCAAGGAAAGGAAACGAGATCGCGCGTGGTCTTCGATCGTTATTATTAGCTTCAGGCCACGAATAGGATCCATACGGCGTTGCATAATTAAAGGAACGATCGAGGCCGCGGGCGATCGACCGATAAAAAGGCAAACGCGAGCTATATGGTGATAAATCAAGCTTTAACGAAATGTACGCTACGAAATAAAGAGACATTAATTTGCAAGGCTGGCTCGCGTCGCGCTCTCTACCCGCTCTAACTACTATACCCTTGTTCAACTGATTGGACAAGACAACCGATACGTGTACACGAAGTCCAACTCGCAGGAATTACCAAGACGATCTTAAGTTGAAATATGTAATTTCAAAATTTCTCGAGCCATTGAATTTGTTATTTTCCACGTTTGATTTCTATTTTTCTAGCCACTGTATATATATATTATTCGAAATCAAACATTAAAATTTGTCAAACGAAAGTATTTTCAAAATTTATCACTAGCCCAACTCGCAGAAATTACCAAGACGATCTTAAGTTGAAATTTGTAATTTCAAAATTTCTCGAGCCATTGAATTTGTTATTTTCCACGTTTGATTTCTATTTTTCTAACCATTGTATATATATATTATTCGAAATCAAACATTAAAATTTGTCAAGCGAAAATATTTTCAAAATCTATCACTAGTCCAACACGCAGGAATTACCAAGACGATCTTAAGTTGAAATTTGTAATTTCAAAATTTCTCGAGCCATTGAATTTGTTATTTTCCACGTTTGATTTCTATTNCTATTTTTCTAGCCACTGTATATATATATTATTCGAAATCAAACATTAAAATTTGTCAAACGAAAGTATTTTCAAAATTTATCACTAGCCCAACTCGCAGAAATTACCAAGACGATCTTAAGTTGAAATTTGTAATTTCAAAATTTCTCGAGCCATTGAATTTGTTATTTTCCACGTTTGATTTCTATTTTTCTAACCACTGTATGTAGATAATATTCGAAATTAAACATTCAAATTTGTCAAACGAAAGTATTTTCAAAATTTATCACTAGCCCAACTCGCAGAAATTACCAAGACGATCTTAAGTTGAAATTTGTAATTTCAAAATTTCTCGAGCCATTGAATTTGTTATTTTCCACGTTTGATTTCTATTTTTCTAGCCACTGTATATATATATTATTCGAAATCAAACATTAAAATTTGTCAAGCGAAAATATTTCCAAATTCAATCACTAGTTCAACTCGCAGGAATTACCAAGACGATCTTAAGTTGAAATATGTAATTTCAAAATTTCTCGAGCCATTGAATTTGTTATTTTCCACGTTTGATTTCTATTTTTCTAGCCACTGTATATATATATTATTCGAAATCAAACATTAAAATTTGTCAAGCGAAAATATTTCCAAATTCAATCACTAGTCCAACTCGCAGGAATTACCAAGACGATCTTAAGTTGAAATTTGTAATTTCAAAATTTCTCGAGCCATTGAATTTGTTATTTTCCACGTTTGATTTCTATTTTTCTAACCATTGTATATATATATTATTCGAAATCAAACATTAAAATTTATCAAGCGAAAATATTTTCAAAATCACAGCCGTATTACAGATAAAATACAAAATCTAATAACGCTCGTCCAATCTAATTTGCGTACCCTTGAATCATCCAATGTTACAAGAGTATGCGTGTGCGAGTTATGTAGGTATACGTACGCAGATAACCGGGCACGTGTGTAGAAGCGAAAGCTTGCTCCATATCGGGCAGCCTCGTGGGATCCATAGATTTTATTAAGGTTAAATCGAAGGTGCCTTCCGTTCTCCGCGGTTGAACACGATAACAAACTCTGGATAGGAGGCACGCACCGTGTGTACCTATAATATCAGCCTCACGTGGTCCGTGTGTGGCCTAGAGGCGACTACAGAAACCTATGAATGGCTTCCGTTCGTTTCAGATATCGTAAAGTGTATTTTCAGATAACTCGAATCGCCTGTAACGATCATTTTCGTCTCGCGTCGTGCTACAAATGGCGGTATTGTGTTACGCGGCCTGTTGGACGCAGATTTGTTAAGAAACTGGCTGAAACTTGTGGCTGACACGCAATGAGAAATCTCTTTCTGTCTTTTTCTTTCTGACGTGATAAATACTAGAAAGATTTATCGATTCTATTCGAGAACACGCGGAGACGCGAACTTTAGGAATAACGGGCTGACCGCTAATGGGAAACTCATTTCTTTCCCTTCCTCGCGTGGTTTGCGATCGCAAAATTACGTTATTAGAGATTTCCGGTGAATCGATTTCGTGAAAGAAATCGATTCGATCGATTCGGCTGATTTAACATGCACAACTGATTTTATTTTTGCATCTCGTTCTACTCGATATCCCATTGATACTCTTTTCCATATATTTTAGACTCATAAAAACTAAATTCATTTATTACTTTTATTATTTTTCATATTTTTCATATATTTATATATTATATATATTTTCATATATTTTTTTACAGTTACTATTTATCGTTATCATCGTTACATTTCATTCTATCGGTTCCCTGTTATTCTCTTTCCTTATATTTCGCGAATCTTCGTGGTTTAATAGTTCTCGTACTACATCCAGGCATCGGACATAGATAGCTGACGAGAGCATGCAACCTCTGCCTTGACTTCAGCCTGTAATTACAACTGAACTACGTAGTTGCTTCGATTTGCATATCGCCGTACTTCGTTTAATTTGACGCAATAAAGACGTGTTATTATCAACATTGAGCTTACACGTCGGCGTTTAACAATCAAGACTGATGTGCAATCTCTCCCTTTCTATTTTCTCTGGCCTGTTACTTCGTTCCTCTGTGAATCGATTAACTAAAAGCTACGTCTTCCTCGAGCCCGTGTTAAAAATGTTCTTTTAATAGAACGTCGTTACAGAGACACGCACACATTGTTGAAGATGTACGACGTTAATTATCCAACTTCTACAAATTCCAATCGAAGTAACAGCAATAACGAGGGAAATAACTTCCTCACCGTGTTTTCCCTTCTATCGTATATGCACGTTCAACCGATAAATAAAATCACTATTAACGACGTATTAACGACTCCTGTAATTATCATTCTTGTCTGATCACGAGCCTTCGCTACCATATCATCACGTTTGTTTCGATCCGACCATGTTCCCGAGGATCGCCCTTCCTCCTCTTTCGTTTGGCTCAAGCGGAGAGAATCAGATCCACGTTCGAGCAAATACGATCGAACGAGCGATTCGACACGAGACGCGAAACGTTGGAAACGCTCGAAACGAGCGGTTTGGCGTTATCAACTGGAGAAATTACGCTGTCAATAGAAGCATAATCACGCGACATACAGGTACATACACACCGGTGATTAAGAAGCAACGATTTTCTACGCGATTTACGGGACGATTCTATCATTACGCGAGATTACAGCGATGGAAAATGGTATTGGCGCAGATTAGATTTTCTCTGAAAAGTACTGTGGAAAATGTAGTTTTAAATTGAGAGTGATTAACGAAAGAGCTTTCATTTTGCAACAAGGCGAGGTAGAGACATAACTATCGATGAAGAATAAAAAGATGGACACGAGTTTAATGGATTTGCATATTGTAAATTAAGATTAATTAACGAGGAAGATTTAATATGACAATGTTAAGTTCAAGTACTAATGAGATAAAAGTTTTTCTACCAGTAACAAATTAAATTCATATAATTAACAGCGAATTAAGTTTCGATACAAAATGGTCAATTTTATATATTTACTAAAAACACAAAATTTGTATATACATACTAAAAGTAGTATACTAGAAATATAATGTTGAATTTAGCTTATAGTAGGATTAGAGCTAATTCGTTAACCAAGAAGAAAAACGTATTCAAAAATATTTGTAAAATTGCAGCTGGCTAAGTCGTTAAACAAAATACACATTTTGCTGGATAAAATGATGTTTCTATGAAAATATACTATTTTTCTAAAGCTTCGAACTCTTCAAACAAACCATACGTTCTTCCTCGAAACGAGGAGTCTCGGCAAGACTCATTAAGTCAACGAACTGGTACATTATACGGGAAGCAACACCGAAAAGTAAGCTACTCGTTAAATTCTCGTTACATTAATCCGGAGCTCGGTATCGCGAAAGAAATCGGCGACATCGTGGCGATATCTCGGTGGTGGATTTCCTTTAGGCCACATCGTCCGGCGAAGAGAACGAAGAACATTTCCGAGGCAGAGCTGGACGCGAAACGGCATGTCCATTGGCCGATTAACAAGCCAGCGTATAGCACCGCGGGGGATCCACTTGCTGGCCCCAGAACGCTGCATCGCCTTTCAAATATCCCCTGACTTATGGGCGTAACGCGCCACGGAGCAAACTTTTACACGGTCACTGCGCCGATAACCACCGCCAACGCCATATTCCCTTCCCTCTTCCTGTCTTCTTCGTCGCGAATCAACAACACCACCAGAGATTATCTGTCATTCGCAGTGATCGCGTTTCATATTCGAGCGACGTTGAGCATCGTGATGAATATAAAAGGAATGAAATCTTACAAATCAAAGTCACAAATATTTTTACTTCCTGTCTACTCGAGTGTTTTTTTTATAGTCTTTAGTTTTGACATCTATTTCCATTAATTTGAATTTCTAATATTAATATCAAAGAAAATAATTAATAAAATAAATTACAAATTAAAATCAATGGAAATTATATTATTAATATTAATTGATTTATTTTAACAATTTATTCCATTAATTTTTATCCTTGAATCGCATTTTTTAAAATAATGCTCGCTTGGCTGTTACAACTTCTCGACGTTATAATTAGACTGCGGATTTACTTACTAGATATTATAAAAAGTATCCTAATCTGGATATCTTGTATATTTGTCATGTTATATGCATTTTCTGCAACTTTGTACTTTCAAATTTCCTGTAAATAATAAAGGAAATAATAGACGCACAATGTTTTATGTTTTATATTAGTTTATTGAACTATGCACGAACAAAATAATAGAAATATAACGAAATGGGTCATACCTAATTCAATAAAATAATATAAAACAGTAATTGTTGTTCATCTATTATCGCCTTATGAAGCGAAAGAAACTTTTCGGACGACCTAATACATAAAAATCTACATATAACGAAGAATGTTCTTTTCACATCTTTAGCTTGCAAGCGTAACACGCAACTCGCGCAGAGCGCAATGTATCTAAAAGAAATCCCCATATAAAATACACTTTCCCAAACAGCCACAACAATAATCTTGTGGTGGCTCACGACAGGCTCACGACAATAAATACCACAACGTGACTCCAATTAATACAGGACGATGGTAGCGCAGTGGTTAGCGTCTTTGGTTACGAACGTTCGGGACCCTGGTTCGAATCCTGACAGCCCGTGTCTCATTTTTACATAAATTAGTAACAATATAGCAGTACCCCAGCAGCGGCCTCTACATTCAACTACTACAACTCAGCAGCGCCTCTACAGCCAACTACTACAACTATCACGGTCAGGCCGCTACAATCTCCAAATTGTTATATCCAAGCGAGGAGGATTAATGAATCGAGAATGCTCGCAGTACACTCGACTAATATTACAAAGTATATGTTCGATTCTATGTACGCTTAATGTTGACAAACGATCGGAACACGGGATGGAACGTAGGAAGGAGGAAGCATTATAGGTCATTTAAGACGAACGCGACTCTCGGTGCATCGTTCGGTCAAAAGGGACGACTTTGATGAATCAAGTCCCTGCTTTCTTTGACGATAATTCGAACGCAACAGCATGAAAGATACGAGTGTAATATTGCGTAATTAATAACGCCGTATTCCTGAGCGCGGGGTTCCGAAGCATTTAACTTTTAAATTAATTGTGCGCGAGTTGGCGCGCGCGCGTGTTTCTCCACCGCTCGCTCACATACGCGCGCGCCGCGTGCTTTTCCGCAGTTAATAAGCGAACGGAATAAGCTCTGGCGTCCCGCTAATGAGAATCAGCCCTAACGGACGGACAGTTTGTAGGCATAACGTCGACCAGAGCGCACCTGCTCGATCGGCCGTTTAGAAATTGAATTCGTTGTTGATCGTTTGTCCATGGAGGACCTATTAGTGAAAGGAAGTCGAGACTCAAGCGTGGTTCACTAGGATTCAGCAACGAAGAAACAGCATTGCTGAAACGCGGGGAATGTCTCTGACACAGAGGGATTACTTCACGTTGAAATAATATGGTGGGGACGATTATCCGACTAGATTTTCTGCTATTAAATCAATTAAGTGGCCGTAACGAGCTACCGTTTTCTTTTTACTAATCGTTTCTTCTAGTCAATCGTCCGTTCGGTTTATCGATTATCATGGTTGGTCGTTTTATCGATATCATTCGTCGTCACGAGTTATACGACTTGCTTTCCAATTGAAACAATGTGTTGATAAAATCGACTAAAAATGCGACATTTATATCAAATGTTCGGGGGGCGTCGCTTATGTCTATTTTAGTATGCTGTATTGAGAATAATTTATTTCCAGAAAAAAATATTTCACGAATCACTCTTGACATATTAGAAAATTATGAATCCTCAGTTGTTATGACAGTAGAAATGAACGCATTTAGAGCAAACGTGGAGAAATCCCAATATTCAACAAACTGAGTAATTTAAATACATAGATGCAAATACAAAATATTTAATGCTACAGCAATTTTATTATATTAAATGAATCTCTCCACTTTTATGTGATTAACACTGTCTATTGAAATAAATTAACGAACTTACTATAAACTTGCATGCTTCATACTATCAATGTCTCCATTATCAAAGCAAAGCGCAATATATTTTCCTAGAAAACTGTAAGATATACGACGTTAAACGTATAAAAGCAATGAAGCAGTCGCTTTCTCTTCTCAGTTTGAAAATACCGATAATCCAACGTCTTATCCGTAATTCCTCTACCAGAGACCATTGCTTGGCACGATTTGTTGAAGTTCGTTCGAGCACAATTTGTGGGACATGCGCTTATTATCAGTTCATTTTAAATTCGAGACAATGATAATCGTAAGTGGTCAATGATACCGTGAAAGGTATCAAGATTCGTTTACAGAACATACATCATACGGCCGATTGAGTTCGCCGAAACGGAGTTTATGATAATTATTTTCCAAGAAACTTCAGCTGCTCGTTCACGGTTAATGACGTTTCAACGCCGAGCGGACGAATCGAGAAGCGTAGGTGGCCTCCGGAAGGAAGTTGATCGTCATTCGTCTTTACGAGCATACATACGATTAAGTACGGTCGAGTACATCAATCTTTTCAGGGTCACACGTACGAATGACCCAAACTTCGAGGAAGTTGATTAATTCTCGCGTATTCGTTGAAAGGGGATCCCTTCCAAGCTGACTAGCTGTTCAAACAAAAATTGATACCTAGACACCTTTATATGTATCTAGATAGTAGACAGCCCTAATTGCTAGCTTTCAAACATTTTCCACCCATTCGACGTCCATTGTAAACTGCAGATTGCATATCCATTGTCTATATATCAGACGTCTGTTCAATTCGAGAAATATCGAATGGAATCTTTTTCTGAATTTTATTTTCTACATTTTCGATATTTTTTGGTATTATGTGTGCTCTATTTTGAAATAGTGAATGATGTATGTACGCGAGTGCTAGAAATTGGGATTTCTAACGTCAATACAAAATCGACGATTTTATACTTATTTTGGGATAGTCATATACGTTCAAATAAATTATTCTATCGATTACCTATACTTTTTTTACTAATTATATTACAAATTTGAAATTACTGCCGAAGATATGAACAATTTTTTTAAATGTCTAGATTTTTGATGGAATAATAATCATCTGAGATAATAGAAATCCATTAAATCCAAAGAATTCTCTTTTAAACTCTAAGGAACACATAGCGATTCCAATCGTTTTATCTTTATCGTAAATTGATAGAAAGACGCTTGAACCAATTCGTAAATAGAAGATTCGAATGGAAAGAATACATTTACGTAGACGAGGGCATGTTGACCCCTCCACGGTCAGTGAAACGAACAAATCATAGCACGAGGAAGCGTTTAAGCGACGAATGCGGGCCGGAAGTGGACCTGTCGTCGATGCAAACGACACGATGAACGCCTCTTCTCTCGTCTGGTTCGAGTGTACGCGCGTTTGCTTCGGTGACGGGTGTAGGTGTATTATATGATTCCCGTTGAAAAGAGGGAAGAAAGAGGGCAGGGGAAGTTACAAGCATATACGTGGGTGGTCCGCCTCGTGTCTCGGATTCTTCTGGCACGAGGGTATTCCCTTAAACTGAGGAGACACGTGGCACCGTTTACAGATTCGGTAAATTATTAAGCAGATTTTCTGTCTGGTCGCTACCATTTTTCCCCTTGACATCTGTATTATCGAGAAATCGAACAGGTTACACGTATATTGAAAAATCTGCTCATCCAAACGTATTATTAAACAATGTAGTTTTTCCGTAACTTTAAGAAATAAAAGTGTGTGCTGTACTCTACCTTTATTAACTCTTTCAATGACAAGTTTAAATTGGCAAACTTTAATTGAAAATAAAAAATTCACCGAGATATGATTTTTCTCCTCGAAGAATATTTCAATTTTGAGAAATTTATTTATGAACTTTATAAAATTCTCCAGTATAAAATTTAAACGCAGTGTCAATTTTTGATGATATGCAACGTTTCTACCGTAATTATTATATCTGCAAATTTTATAACATCTTTCAACGAAGGCAAACTTTCATTAATTGGTAATTAATTACTTATCACTCTTGAAGGTCCGCGAAGAGATAATAAAATGCATATAAGAAACAGGAATGATGTATAATCAACGTCGGACAGCGAATAGTATCGGATTCTATGAGTTGCCTTTGATGCGTGTCATCCGTGGATATTATTTATATTTCGCTTAATGCTCCTTGACCGACGCGGCGTCACGCTAATCACAGCACGCACGCTATACACATCTATATTATTATTGACAATATAATAAAGAAGTCAGTCATGGATAACGAACGACACCATTACGCGGAAGATCGGAATATTTATTGAAGGAAGAGTAGCAACCGGTCTGGTGACTCGTCTTGCTGAGTAGAGGGAGTAGAAGAGGAGTCGAGTAAAAAATGTAGGGTAGTTGAGAGTATCCAGCAGTTTCATTACGTGATGTTACGTGTTGCGTGCAGTTATTGTTAACGAGATTGAGGAAATTGTTATACGGAGAAAAACAACCGGGGAAGATACAGTAATCGATGCTATCCTCATTGCACGCGACCGTCTGTACAACAATAAAATATAATAATAACAAAAGAAACACATATAATCCGATCCTGTCTGGGTTTTTATCTGACTTGCTATTTTTACTAAAAAGAAACTTATGCGTGGCAATTTATAAGCTTGATGAATAGATATATTAATTATATAATTAAAGATTTTAAAATTTGTATACGTCGGAAATCAGGGAATTTCCTTTAGAATTTTTGGAAAATCCTCAATGCTTTAGTCTACACTTTTTATTATAGCTGTACTTAAATAATAAAACTTAGAAGTAGTTGTTTATAATTTAATCCGATTATGTGTGCCAATTTATGACAGATTTAGACAGTAGGTTTGGGCTCGAAGTGACACGTCTGGTCGCTAAACGTAGCCTCAATTACGGGATGGACGTTTTTGCCTAAAAGAGGTATGACGAAGTCGTATAGTTCTCCTTAAAAAGATATTTGAACCAAGGGGTATAGAGAGGTACATAGGAAGCACATAAGTTCAATTTTGACTTGGACGTTGGACAAGTAAGCGCATTTGCTACCCCGTTGACAGTGTATTCGTTATTGAACCTAAGATTATTGGCATTAGCATCTCGAGTATCTAATCGTCACGGTTAATTGTCAAATTCTGTAATAGTCATATAATCATCTTGTGAATTTATTATTATATTCATTGAATGACTAAGTAATCATTGTTATTATAATATAAGTCTCCAGTGAGAACTTATTATCGTGTAGTGAAATTGTTTATTGCTAGTGAACTTTATTCTGTAATAATCATATTTGTGCCATTAACTATCATCTACAAGGTATACTACAAAAGATGGCTAATCCAAATGATTATTATGGTTCGTTAAACGCCCCTAATCCCAACGCGATAATCCTAACTCGACATATATATACGAAAAATGAATACAAAACTCAAAGTGACAGAGGGAACCATATTTTAATTGTTTCAAGCAATGTAGTTATACATTAATTGCAACTTCATTTCTGACGTGCACGCGTTGTTATCTCAAATGAGAGGCACGAGTTCAACATACAACTAATTTCACATGAACTTTGACACGCGTATCAAGACATTAGAATCAGAAGATTGCGCAAGTAACGCCGTGAACGTGGACGCACAGTGTGCGTCCTGGAGGGAGACGAATTACTTAATAGGAAGCATGGTGGAGGCGCGCACGAACGGATACGTATGCTTTATGGCGTACACACGTAAGAAGACACGATGGGGCCACCCGCGATAGCGGTGCCGAAAAACCGGCCGATGTTCCTTCCGTACGACTATAATTTATCCTGGAATGACTGACTGGTCGTTAGAACCAGAAGAGGATACCGCGGGGGAGACAAAATAGAAGAAGACGCGCGTTTGTGATCGACTTCTCCATTGTTTCGTACAATCATTACTAGGGTCTTTGTTTTAAACATTTTTGCGAAATTTTATAAGCGTGTTGTTTAACGCATAGCTCGGTTAACGGGCTACTTTAGTAATTTATTAATCTCGCGATCTCTTTTCCATCATTTTCAAAATTTAATAACGTTTCTTTAATGTTTCAAATATGAAAAGATCATTGTTCTTGTTCCAATTTGATCAGAAAAGTTTGTTTAAAACATCAGGTTGCAACATTCGCCCCGCTTTTTTCTGTTCGCAAATAAAAAATTGAAATTTTAAAGCTTCTAAACTTCTATAATAAATTATATGTAGTAATAAAAAAAAAAATGGATAATATTTTTGAAAACATATACCTTGTAGTTAATCTTTCTACTTGTTGAAAAGATAGCAAAGTCGGAACATAAAAATTCATGGACCGTACCACGTTCAATTTTTATTGGAAACTGCTCTTTCTACATGTTGAACTCTGCAAGTTTTTTTATATCTTCGTGGAACAAAATATTTGTTATTCCAAGTGCATTAAGAACGAGGAATTCTTTGGAAACAAGCGCACATACGCTATTGTTCTCACCCCGCGACTGGTTGCCTATTATTTTCCCGGCAATTCAGAATCGTCACAAAAAGCCTCGGCAAGATAACGAGAAAAACGAGCATCGCAATAAACTGACGGATGTATTTTAATGCGGTCGTTTAACGTACACCTGTCCCCGTGTTGTTCCGACAATCGAATAAAATTCTTACCGCGAGTTTCTTTCACGTATGTCGCGCAGATATCGCGAGAAGGCTTGGTCGGTCGTTAAACGTATTTACCGAAACCCATTAAAAACGCGTCGCAATTAATGTTATCTTGGTCACCGTAATTCTTAGCGTTGTAGCTCGCGGCATACGGCGCACAAGCGCTAACGTTATACGCTAATCGGTAGAACGTATTATCTGATTAAAGGTACTTTATAGTTAATTACTTTATCAAACTCTTAAGTAGGATTGCGTTCTCCCGAGTCATTCCAGGCGTTGCCTCTCACGATCGACAAAAGGCCGTGTTTCAATTATGGCCTTTGCCTACCGTGCATTGAGATATTAAATGAAATCCATAAATTCATAGACACGTCTCGATTAATCACGCTGGCCACACGAGACCGTGGAAAGTTAATTACACCGACGTTGAACCGAGCCACGACGCGACGCATAAGCGCGCGCGATTACTTCGCGATTATCTAATACGAATTATCTGCGGTACGATGCCGCGATGCGTGGCTTACACGATCGTCAAATTAATTATCATGTCCGTCTCGGTGCGGTGCTCAACGTCCGTGAAGCTCGTTAGAGTTTAAGGACTACACGGCGAGATAAGAGAAATTCGTGAAAAATGCGAAACGCCTAGACACGTTTCGCGGCGAGCCGCGGCGACGACTAGCTCGTTTGCTCGCTTGTAAAGAACTAACCAGATGGTCGTTATATTTTTACGCCAGTTCATAATCGTGCGCAGTCACATTTTGCGGAAGGTAATAAAATAATACGCGATGAACGCGCATAAACGACTGTGGAAAATTTATTCATCGTTCCTTTCAGCCGAGATCGTTTTCCATTCCGACGAATCGTATTACGATTTTAAATTATAAGTCACGCGACTCTATATTTATGAATTAATTTTTAAAAAATACAATAAGTATGAAAATTAATTTGGAAAGTAAGGAAGAATACGTAGGAATACGTACTATGAAATTTCATTAGTACGACTTTTATTATTATATATGTTATTATATTGGTATCTGAAAAAATAATCTGGAAATACATACATATAGAAACTATGAGTGATATTTGACATCTCCATATATTACGCCTAATATATTCCCAAAGTATCTACAAGCGTTCGAATACTTGAGCCTGCGCGCATATGATTTACATCAAATTTCTCCTTTTTTTTTGGTGCAGTTAACAATCGACAGAACAAAGTTTAATGATTGAAAGTTTCACGGAAACGATATTTTATATACAGCAATTTAATAGAAAAAATTGTTCAGCAATTTCTTGTTATATTCTAATCAAAAGGAGGAAGCTTCCGTTCTATCTTTGGAATCCTTATCTTCCATCACGGATAAAACGTGGATCAGAGAAAATCCAATAAAACGGAGCGTTTAGCGGGAAAATAAAAGGAGCAAGAGCACCCTGGTGAACGCCTATTAACATCTCCGGAGGGGGCGCGTCCGGATGGATCCACCCTGACGGTTTATTCGCTGAAGCCCCCGAACCCAACCCTCGGTGAACCAACGTAGGCCCTCGATATTAATTACCAATTCGTCCCCGTTACCCTCGAAATAACAGCAGCGCTCAGGGCGACTAATCACTCGATGCATAGTACCAAGCAGAGAGAATGGTCCGCGAGTTCGAGCTGGGAACGTTTAACGGATATCTGACGAGTTCATTAATAACCCTCGGTAGGTAGGTGGATGGATATAGCTCTTCAGGTATTCACGTGCTTAATTGATTCTCTTACGTAATTACCGCGAACCCTTTTCTCTCTTTCGGCTCTTGCGTAGCTATACGAACGTGTTCTCTACGGGCTCAACCATCATTTTGGCATTTCGCGCAGGATATCCTAACTTGGACGTTTACTTAGGAAACTTTCGATAATTGTTTATTGGTAATACCTAGTAATTAAATTTTTATGCAAGTTTATATCCTTATGGATGCAATTAAAGAAATAAAACTTAAATATAAATTCGTTTTACATCTCGATTATTATAATTAATACCCTACTTTGCATATTTCGTATATTTTGGTATATGCAATTTTTGTGTTTTTCATTTCATATGAATACATAAAAATCCGTAGTCTAGTTATGCTGTGGATGATAATATCGTAGAAAATATGAATCTGCATGGCTGCTCAGAATTTGAAACGATTGTCAAAATTATAAAATAGATGCGGTGATAAAAATTGATATCATATAATTGCCAACTAATTTCAGGAATTAAATCGATCGTGATTGTACTCTTTTCGTGGTACGTCAGCAGACTTCTCTCATTCGTTCAAATCTTCCTCTCGATGATCGCGTTTACGATTTTCAGCCCCGTGAAGGATGCAGATAACAGAATGTAAAGTGTCGGATATTATAAAGATACTTCAGTATGCAAAATATGCGTCGTATAGAAGTTTCGTCATGCGTAACAATCTAACTCAAGAATGTCTTTAATTAAGTGTTACCATCGAGAACATATTTGGAAGAACATAAGGTATTTTGAGCTTGCAAATACGCACGTACAGACCCAGATATACTAAACTTTTTCTAGAAATATTTTATTAATATAAAACGATACATTTTTGGATAATTGAATAATTTTTTCTAAAATATAGAAGTTAATTTTATATATATTAATTATACAATGTTTCTTTTATATATTTCTTCATACATTTTTCTCCATAGCTTTCACAATATTTTATTCAGATCATGGATAAGCTTGCAAATACGCACGTACAGACCCAGATATACTAAACTTTTTCTAGAAATATTTTATTAATATAAAACGATACATTTTTGGGTAATTGAATAATTTTTTCTAAAATATAGAAGTTAATTTTATATATATTAATTATACAATGTTTCTTTTATATATTTCTTCATACATTTTTCTCCATAGCTTTCACAATATTTTATTCAGATCATGGATAAGCTTGCAAATACGCACGTACAGACCCAGATATACTAAACTTTTTCTAAAAATATTTTATTAATATAAAACGATACATTTTTGGGTAATTGAATAATTTTTTCTAAAATATGGAAGTTAATTTTATATATATATTAATTATACAATGTTTCTTTTATATATTTCTTCATACATTTTTCTCCATAGCTTTCACAATATTTTATTCAGATCATGGATAACTCTAACGATAGGGCTTGTGAAAAGCAATTAATTTATAAGCTCTATAAAATCAATGCTCATTTATCGTCCTGTGAACTACGACTTGCAGAAGAACTCGCAAGTTCGTTTAGGTTATTTTCTCTCGTGTCAACAAGGGTTAAGACGATTGAAAGATGAGACAGCTAAATGCAAATATCGCAGCTCGAGGCATGCAACCCCTACGTAAACTCGAGTGATTCGACTGGCGAGAAAAAAGGGTACACCCTCTTGTCGAGTATGTTTGGAATTCGATTGACATCGAGCAGCGCGGCACCAGCGAAGGGTTGTTTTAATGAATTTATACGATCGAAGGGGAATGTCCCCTATAAGGCAACCGAAAAACTGACTAGGGTACTGGTTGACAGGTCAGAAGATCACAGGACTTGAAATTCTATCGACACGTTGTTTCAAAGGTCGTGGCGAAGGAATTTTACAGTCACGCTCGATTAGAGATTATTAAAGTTACCCCCGTAGATGGAACTTTCGTTCTAGTACTGTGTTCTACTATTTATAGCTGTAAGTGTGTGCGTCACTTTCCTATTATATATGCTAGTGTATTATGCTTGTATCACACAACGTTACATATATTAAAAATGATATGTCTCTCTTATCGGAAATCCGATCATAATCGTCGATAAAAATCGCTTTAAAATCAAAACCGTGGGAAGGATGACGGTCGAGCAACAAGTTCCATCATGTACGTGAAAACGAATTGAAGTAGTCAGCGCAGCTACGAAACGATGTAACGAAGGCAAGCTGTCAAAGGGAGTAATGGAAAGCGAGTTACCAGAACGTTCAACCCAAAGTGATGAAATGTAACGACGTTAGGGCAAATAAAAAATTGATCAACGCTATAACCGGGTTAGGCGCCCTGGAATATAGCGCAGGTCGATGATCGACCTTTCGACGAACTAGTAGAATATACCACCGTGATACATATCGCTCGTGGGCATAAATATCCGGTTGTCTTTACGTAACCCTGAGATGTTTGCGTGATTGCCGAAGAGGCTGAAAATTAACAAGTGTTCGATAACAGACTGCCATAATTTCGGACGTAAGCTCAGGTAGTTCGCCTCACTCCTGTCACTGCCACGTCGTCGAATGAATCGTTTCATTACTTTATGGATTATCTCGCTAGACGAATCTTGATAATTGAATCGCATAGTCGAAAATGAAAAATCTATCAGGATGATTCCTGGAACGATCGACAGCTCGTGTGGTAAACTGGTAGATTCCTGTGCCTGGATAATATAAACGCCATCGCCAATTAAGTTTTTCCAGCGTACAAAAATTACATTATTCGTAATAAGTTCCTTACAGCTTTCCTAACCAGCGCTCCAAGGTAGTTAATTATGTCCAACTGGAAACCCTAACATTATCGCCACTCATGCGCCGGTCTATTACATTTTTTCCTCGTGAGAATAAGTGGAGCGAAACTGAGCTAATTTGTCCTGACCGGGGTACAACAATTTTCTCACGTTTTACGACAAACTCGCGATGATAAATGGCCGGAGAAATGAATGGATACACCGGTGTTTCGTGTCGTGTTTTTGCGGGACAACAGGGTACCCTCGAATCGCTTGAGACTTGTTTCGCCGTTTATCGTAACATCGGTTTCCCATAACAAAGAATCCTTACGTCTTACCGAATCGACCCGTTGTTCCATTCACTTCGGCTCAACATTGATTCCACTGACGCCACTGGTTCGACACAAGCATCATTTAGGTAAGAATACTATACTGTTGCGAAATCGGTTCTCTTTTTCTTACATGATCCTCTTATACAATTCTATGCTTGCAATATTCGTTTCGGATATATCTGTACGATTCGAGATCTGTGTGTATGTGTGAATTCTTTCTATTTAATTAACATTCGGTGCTCATCTTGCACAATAATTTATCAACTAATAATATTAGTGAATTGTTACAAGTTATAGATCAGAGTCATCTATTTGATAATTTTACAATTTTACACGAAATAGGATAATTAGCTGACTTGTAATTTGCGTATAACTTACTCGAAGGTCTGTTCAAAATTTCAAAGAATATTTTAGCGTATAGGATTGTAAAGTTCATAGGACGCGTCAATTTCACGAATTATCGAGCTCGAAGATACGATGGAAGGAAGACGGTGGAATGGTAGGGGGGTCATATCCGTCTGGCGGAGTAGAGAGATTAGTAAATCCACATTATTAGCTTTAATGAGCCGAGACGCCGACCGCCTTCTTGCCTACGGCGAGATGCCGGCAAGGTGTGTGGCGAAAGTCGGCTGCAGGGTGGCCTGTTGCAACTCTAAATACGTCCCTGAATGTTACTAATAGATCAATGATCAACTGATCGATGTATCGCCAAATTTTTCCATTAATTAATACCCTAGAATTCTGCTTCTTCGCCCTTCGTTTATACGAATCAGTTAATACATTAATCGCAATTGAACAAATTAACAAGTGAACAAATTAACGACCAATTAATGAATTATAACAGAAGCAGTCATTGCTATCTTTTTATGGAAACAGCGGACTATAAATTTGTATTTCTTATTAAGATATATAGCGATAATGTTATTTACTATTTAAGTGCCACTGCTTGTGATAATGCGTTTGTGTGAACGTCAGAAGTATTGGGTCGTCCGAAAAGTTTCTTTCGTTTGATAAGGTCTTCTTGATTTTCTCAATTTCTTCTCGTGCCTTTCCTTTCTTTGTTTGCACCACTGTTCGAATGCCTCTTTTCCTCTAATGAGAGCTTCTCTATTGCATTTTCCTTTCATAAACTTTGTCACCTTCCTTCTCATCTCTCCTTTCCTCTCTTTCCACTCCTTGTCGTACCACACTTTCTCTCCCATGCCTCATTTCCTTATCTTCACTTTCCTCTTTGGCATTGCTTCGGTTATCTTCTTTTTGATTTCTGTCCACATTTCCTCTACCGTTCTTCCATTGCAGGTCCAGTCTTTACATTCCTCCATGTATTATCTTCCATTCCCTTTTTTGCTCCTCTTCTTCCTTCTTTCCCTCATTTTTTTGTAATTCCGGCCCCCTATTAACATTTTCCGTTTTATATTATTTTACCGAATTACGTGTGATCCATTTTGTTCTATCAAAATAAAGATCGCAAATAAAGATCGTTTGTATAAAGATTCATCGTTGTAAAAGACGGGTCTGTAAAAGAAAGACACTTTTCGGACAACCTAATATAAGAAACCCCTTTCCTTTAACTCCCTAACTTCTAATTCAGACGTTGAAGAATTCCAATCCCAATTCCATCCGATTATCGTATTTTGAAATAAAATAACGAAATTGCGAAAAAGTCTATAATTTAATTAACATTATCAGTTGTTAGTTACACTATATAGTTCTAGTAAAAATAATTATCAGAACTAGAACTATTCTATTCCCTAGCATACTTCATCTAAATAAAGTTCTACCGTACTATTATCTTATTTTTATCTGACGCATGCTATCCTTTTCTATCGATCCGATCTTTTTCCTAAACCGTGAACCAGAGAATCTGATACATCGTAACTTTCTACTTCGTCGTCTAGCCCACGCGTACGAGATATACGATTCCTGGATAACGTTAATTTTGTTCAAATATTCTCGTGTATCTACTTTTTATTCTGACCTATACTTCTGTTACAACATAACGCAGGATGTTCGAAATGCAAAACGTGGGCTATAGTCGTATTCAGCACGAATATCATTAAAGTCTGATTAATTGCACCTGTCGGATGACTGATACTAAATTTCGTTGGTTAGTATCGAGGCGACGATTTTGTCGAAATAACTAAGGAACATCGTAGATCCGCGATGCTCGAGCGAAAAACTTTTCGCTAAACTACTGCGTGGGCGAAATGCATTCAGAGTCGGGTTGCAATAAAGTAATAAGCCTCTATAAATAGCGGCATGAAGCCGCATGGAAGGAACACCATAGAGGGTACCGTGGAAGCATGGATGAAGGAGCTTGACCGCGAAAGTCAAGAACATAATCATAGACTGTGATCAGCCGAGTTCCTCTCCTTCCACTCGTCCTTCCTTCTCCTTCTCCTTCTACCTACCGTTGTGTTTCTGTCATTCTTTTTACGGCCTTGCCGAGCGTGATGATTGTTTGCTGAATTAATCCGATGCTTCATTCATATGCATTCGTTCAAATTTCATGGCTTTTTTTTTATATAGGTCAAACATTGGAGTTTCTCGGATTTTGTAATTGATCATGGTAATAAACAGACTGCGAATTTTCATGCAAATTTCGATTTTTACGAGTACAGATGAAGAAACTGAAATCGACATTTGTTTTTACCTTGTAAATGTTACAACAAGTATTTTATTATAGGTTTTTTTGCATATTCACGTGCGTTACTTATATTTTTATTTTATTTCTATCTATATTTATATTTTTTAACTTGTCTGTTGAAATATAGATATTATGATTATGTGATTAATTACATATTAAGGTATTTAGCTTGTTACTCTTGATTCTGAAATAATATTATTACAATATTATTTCTTTGAAAGATGATTTATGAAATTGCGACGAGTCAAACTAGCTTCGACGTTTACACATCGCCGTTAACAATTATAACGAGGCGAACAACGAAACGTCATTCGTGTTCCACAATTAGCGACGAAGGGAGACAGGTGAAGCACGTCGAAACGCCCCTTCGATGTACACGTGAACCTGGCTTAATATTTCTCCTCCTCTTCCGTCACCATTATCGGTCGATCATCCTGTCCACCGATCGCAGAGTCTTCATCTACCATAAGAAACACGTTGGATACTCCACTCGTTTATACGATTTTACGCGGTCTGGCGCCTCGTTGAGATAAATCTGACCTCGCGACAAATTCTCCCCTATGATTTATATATCCATGTTGGAAATAAAAAAGAAAGAACTTCTACTCTGGACGAGTAATCTTGCATCATACAATATCTTCGCAATGAGCTCCATTCTCCTGCACTTTGCTCCGTTTCGTGTGTAATTTAACGTCGTTAACCGACTGTCGTTTTAAGCGAGTTGCCACTTTCTTAACCGAGAACAGTTGCAGTTAGGTCTGACCGTCGACGTTCGTATCCACTGACGGATCGTTTAAAGACGGCGAACCTCGTAATCCTCCTGCTCGTGCAACGATAAAAAATCTCTTGCTCTCTCTTTTCTCGTCCCAAGACGATCGACTTGGTCGATACCCTGGTACCTTTGGCCGTAGCAATAATTATCGAGTCCGAAACTGACAAGTAAAACTGCTTCTCGAAAAACGGCCGACGCGGCGGCTCCTTCCGCCGTTGAAAAACATTCGATACCGAAGAGATCCGTAACCGGGGGTTCAAGGAAGTCTCCAATGACAAAGGCCACTTTACGGCCAGGCCTCTCTTTCCACTCTGTAACGTAACGAGTCTTCTTCAAGTACGCTCTTCGTGTTCCTCTTCGTGGTCGGGGGCTACTCTCTCTAACGACCAGGTACGAAGATATCGTGCTCGATAATGGTTACTTTGGACCCCGACCTTATATAACCTGTTGTCCGAGGTGAGGGTCCACCACAACGACGCACGCGTACCAACCTGCGACGGTTCTTTTTATCCCCGTGAAACGAGAGACTATCCCTCTGTCGCTCCCGCTATCGACTCCCCGCGTTCACCTCGGTCACGGTGAACGGGTTTCCTCTGTCCGCTTCAGGAAAATCGAGACGCGACAACCGATCGGTAGGGCACGTTTCTAATCCTTCTCCGTAGCATCGCGCCAACAAAAACAGTATACACTGGCTAGCAAAGATATTTGGACGCTCACCATAGGAAACTGTGATGTTCATATTGTATGTGGTACGTGAAAATTCATTGAAACTATGTAAATGAAACAGGATTGCTATGATTAAGTTCTAGAAGAATCGAAAAATGTATAGAGAAATTACAAGGTATTTATTGCAGACATATACTTGGTAAAAATTAGCACTCAGCGTGAATAGTTGGCCATCTTCGACATATGATACCTGTTAAATATGGTCCTATTGAATGGCTAATTTCCTGTTTAATAATTTCTCGTTACGTGATAGAAATTTGGAGCAACTCGACGTATATAAAAATATGAAAGGAAAGAAGAAAAAATGTCTTTCGTGCAAATCATTTTATAGATAGTAAATTGTGCGTATATGAATTGAAGGGATCCCTGCTGTAAATTCCTTAAGTACCATACGCGTTTAGATTCAACCGGCGAATATAAAACGTTGTTATGTTGCGCGCGGGCATACAGGCGGCATTTAATTGAAATAAAATCAAGCCGAGTGTAATCCCAAGATAGTTGAAAAGATTCCTTCTGGGACGTCGTTGAATCCACATTCCGTGTGTCTCGGTCGGAGCTGATAGAGCGATTTTGTCCGGTGCTCGGTTCAAGTATAGGCTGTCCGTCGACTTAACCGAATGAAACCAGTCCACCGGCTGACAGTGCAAACAGACCCACAATTTTCTCAATGACCCTGGTACTTAACCAAAGTAACCGTTGGCAATAAAGGACCGCGAGCTGGCGATTAAGCGAAGTATCACCCCCGGGGGTCTTCTTCGTAGTCACTCTTCGGGTAGTAGGCCGGGTGAATTTGTGTGCAACGATGAATTTCGATCGTCAGCGAGGGAAAGCGGTGAAACGACGATGATTGCCCGATAAATAATATGTAGGTATTCATTCTGCGTTATGGACGTCGTGTCGTCCAAGATTCTCGTGCGCGTGAATTAGCTCGCAACGATTACTAACGCGAATACTTGATCGCTTTCGCTTGAAAAACCACGTTACGCCAACGTACGATTATACAGGATAATGTACAAGCCGACTCTAACGACATCCCCAAGCGAAATTTAGCTCTAACGAACGATCGTTAATTTCGTATGTAACGCGATTGAAAACACTTTGACCCAGCGATCGCAGGCGTAATTTCAACAAACCGGTTCTATCGGAGAAAGAGAAAGCGTGCATTAAAAGCGAGGGAAACAATTCAGCTTGAATAGAAGGGAAAAACCAAGTAAAAAGGCCGGATAAAAATAGCATCCTATGAGGCTACGATATCAATAAACGTCGATACCAATTTTATGAATGATCCAACCGGTTTATTGCGGTCGACGCGCGAGAAGGAATACCACTAGACTCTGGTTAATGTTTAGTTCTCGCGACGCCACGCATGCAACGCAGGGAAACCAGATAAATTTTCCACGGGCCAGCTGACTTTTTTGCAGATCTTCATTCATGTCATTATCGTCCGTCTGCGCTATTAATAGTGCGCATAGGTGGCGCGGAGTTATGCACAAAATAACTGGTTTAACGTCATTGTACGTGCATAAATTATTACCTGACGGAAAACAGGTTCCACGTGCGACGGGCTCGACGTCAGAGAAACAACGAATAAATACACGCGCGACATTCTATCCATATACAACGAGACGAATCAATTGCGGGTAATAACAGTAGGAGATGCAGATCGGTGAGCAACGGTAAGCTTCAATTACGTTCTCGTATTTTATCGAGCCTTTTCGAACTGGCGATACAAACCTAAACGGAGCAACTCTATGTATATGGAAAATCAAGTGGAAGATGCGGAGTTTGGACAGTTTTTGGAGGAGAGTGGCACTTTCATTTTTTAATAAATGGAAGATTTAAAGATTTACGAAGTACGTTTATACTTGGCTGTATTTATTTTAGAAACGGTATAAATAATTCTGCTGGATCGGTAATTATTATAGTAAAATAATTTGGTTACTGTAATCTTCAAATTAAACACCGATTCTTACTTGTGCAGTATATCTTTTATATATCAGGAGGAGAGAGTAGCTCAAAGAAACAATTCTTCTTCCATTTGAACGTTTAAAAAAAGAAATGGGTGTCGTTTCATTAATTAAAGAACAAAAATTCTGTTTTATCGTTCACTTCTTACTATCCAATGTAAGAGCAGCATAACATAATAAAAGTAGGGGAGAAGTGCTATGAAGCTGTCTTTAGCGTCCATTTTTGATAATATCATAGTTATTTAAAGAAAAGGTTCATTAACAGAAAGTACATTTATTGACCTTTGATAAATATATATCATAAACTTGTCAATAGTGGTGGAAAATAACAAAATTTTAGAGTTTGAAGTAAGTTGGAAATGTCCCTTTTGCGACTAGGTAATTTTAAATGGGACGTTATACGGTATGAAGAACGCACACGAATGAAAATAATCTTATCAAGTATTACAATTATAATCCTAAACCTTGTTATTATAAAATAAAGCTTCTTGAATTATAGAGTAGAAATTGTTATAAAATTTGTGCCTTACAAACTAAGTTCAACGTAAGAACACCCTCGAGTGGTAAATATAATTTGGTAAATGGTAAAACATTTAAGTAATACAATAAAAATGGTCCTATTCAAGATTGTTATGTTATTTCATTCAAGGCTATAAATAAACATATTATAAAATAATCTTAAAGTAAAGAAAATAATCAATCAAACTTACCTTCTAAATGTTAACGTTTTAATCGAATATAGGCACTTTTAAAAACATAATACTTAGTATATAATATTATATAAATAAAAATATATTTACAAAAAGACACAGGAAACCAAAGAAAATTTTATTTTTACATCCAAGAAACGTCAACCGCGGGCTACTATTTTCTTGCGGGTGCGGCCTCAGTAAAATTTAAATCAAATGACTAAATACTAGTGTTGGCATAAGGAGAAAGATAATTTGTATACGTAATGCGTTTAGAATTTTGGCAATATGACTTATCTTTCAAAGCAGCTGGCTGCTGAAGCGAGCAAAACTCTCATAGAAAGAAGACTAAAAAGAAAACACCGCACTGACCTCACTAAAGAAATAAAATAATCAAACTCGAAGATGGTATCCCGCTGGGGTTAGCCATCCACATTATTTATTTTATTATTTTCATTTAGCGATTAAGTTAGAAAAATTTACCAAATGTCTAGCTGGACAAATTGTAAAGTACAAATTAAATAATAAAAAAAAAAAGAAAAATACGACGTATCCCATTTAAGTCCTGTCCCTTTCATAGCATCATGCTTATAGCACAGTGACATCTATTAAGTGTACACATACACAGCGATTTTATCAACACGAATTCACTCAGAAATAAAGCTTTCTGTGACAAAATGACATGCTATTTATATTCTTAATTAAATTTCTCACGTAAATTTAGTCCTTTTGACATTGCGTCACTTGTAAGAAAGAGGTCCTGCGCACGAAAGGAATTCAAGAATAGAAATATTCTGCGGAACGCATCAAGCAAAATTGAACGTTAAGCTTTTCTTATCGGTGCATTTAATACATTTACACCCGGCGACATTCCAACGATTCTCCGACTTGGAAGGAGAGAAACCTTCTCTTAACTCGCGTGTCCGCTTTGACACGCCGGATCCCGACTTTTCTCGCGCTGCAAGATTCAATTAGAGATCCAGCTCTTAACTAGGATCATCATAGCCGTGCTATCTAAATCGTATCGCGACCGTTGTTTCGAGTAATTATATCCACGGTGGTAAAGAAGCAATGAAAATGTTAGCCTAATTAGACGCAACTACTATTGTTACCAGTCACGGAAACACGGATTAGCTACTGTAATCCGTTTATCTAATTTCTGCCTGTTGGGCGGTCTCTTTCATTACACGAGCAATTTTGATCTCGCTTGCCGATATATAAAGCGTTTCTTTGTTAGCTTTAGCATGTCTTTCTCTATGTGAATGGATTCAGTGTGCAAAGTTAATTAAAAGGAAAGTTGTTGCGTATACGTATGACTCGTGTAATCTTAACTCGCTGTTATAGCTACATTTGTCTTCATTTAACTTCTACCTTTACCTTCTAGTTTATCGTTATACTGTATAGTTGCCATTTTATAATCCATATCTGAGAAATGATCGACGAATTTCGAGTATAACATGTTCAACGCGATAAACAACCTCGTATAACTCGACGTTTTATGAAACGTCTTTTTATTTTCTTTTTAACGCAATATTTGTTTACGCATTATACCACAAATTTGGAATTACTTCACATTTGTGAAATATTAATGGTAATTTCTCTTCTTTCAATACATTTTTTAGGGAAAATTCTCAACTGACCTCTTCAAATTTTTCAATTCCATGAAACACTCGCAACGAATCCAAATTTTCAACTTTCGCACTGTACAAACTAATAATAATAATGGGAAGCTAATAATTATGGAAAATGTAAAAAATATCGTATTTTGAATAAAATGGAAGTTATCCTTTGTTCGTGGTTGGAAAATGAACTAGCGAAAAGAACGCAAATCTAATTGATCCATATCCTGATAGAATCATTTTCCCTGGCACTAGACTCTAAAATAATGTTTGCATTTTTAACTGAAAGGGACACATCTATTGTCCTCGTATCATAGCTTTAGCCATCTTTTTACGTACAATGTCTTCGCTCCTACGTTTCTTAACTTTATCCGATACTTTGATAAAGCGCTACGATTAATCAACACGAGTGGCTACAACACTCGTTTTGCTTAAAGTTGACGCGTCGATCGGCAATCAATTTCTCCACCACTGAGACACTGCACACGTACTTACATACATACGTAGCAGCATATGGTTGCTCACGCACGTGTACACTGTCAACTTGATTAGGCAGATTCGCCAAACTCTCGGCTGAGTAATAGCGGGAGTCATTAGATCGCGACGAAGCTTGGCATTCCTGACTCCACGCCGCGTAATAAAGCGGCACGTCTACGCACACGCGTGCATCGTATTACGCTCGCCTGTATACTAACGTTTGCTCGCGCGCGCACGCGTTACCACGGAGCGTTTAATCAGGGCGTTCCTTCGGAATCCTCGCGAACACCAGTGGAATCCCGCGAGAACTACGCTCACAATCTTCGTCGTTATACGTTCGCTCAATTCTCTACGATATAGAAACGTACATACCGTGCTTCCACATGATAAAGCTTCTCTTAGATTAGTTAGCATCGGTAAACGACGAAGCTTTAGAAAGAAGAAAAAATTGGATGAGTTACTGAAATTTAAAGTTTGGATCTACGCGTTAAGGGTGTTGATCAAGGGTGTTGATGAAGGTAAAGGAAGGTGTAGAAATTATGTGAGAATGTTTACAAAGGGATTTGATGATTTACTCATCGTCGATGTGATTGAACGTAAAGTTCAGAAGAAATCGACTTGTTCTATGGGTCTGACGGGTTTTAGAAGTATGAAACTGGAAGTAACATTCAATTCTCTACGATATAGAAACGTACATACCGTGCTTCCACATGATAAAGCTTCTCTTAGATTAGTTAGCATCGGTAAACGACGAAGCTTTAGAAAGAAGAAAAAATTGGATGAGTTACTGAAATTTAAAGTTTGGATCTACGCGTTAAGGGTGTTGATCAAGGGTGTTGATGAAGGTAAAGGAAGGTGTAGAAATTATGTGAGAATGTTTGCAAAAGGATTTGCTGATTTACTCATCGTCGATGTGATTGAACGTAAAGTTCGGAAGAAATCGACATGAAACTGGAACTAACATTACGTTAGCTGGTAGTTATCTTACATNCAGGAGACTTTTTATCGATTAACTGTAGGTAGATTTGGGTTAAAATTAGAGTTGATCTTGTGACAATAAGCAATTAGTCATTTTGAACGAGAAAAACGTCAAATGCCAAAACAATAGTACAAGGTATTTTATTTAAAAATGATGACTTCCATAAACTAAAGATTACCTGGTATAAACGTGACGTCCAAGTGAAGAAATATCTGAAACTTGATTTCAACTTTAACTCTGAAATCTGAAAGAATATTTTACTTCGACTGAAACGACAAGTTCACATTAATAAAGTGTTTCAAACTGTATGGATCGAAGCAATTCGAAGCGAAGTAACATGACGAATGAAGACTGGTATAAAAACTTCAAAGAATATTTCAAATCGAGTAAATAGTAGGTTCACGCTGCTAGAGAGTTGTTTCAAGTTGGTTGAATTCAAACGACTTGCAATTCAGTTAACTTTGACTAATCTGAACGATGCTTAAGCGAGAGAGGCTGACTCGTGTCCCGGGTAAACCTCGTTAGTTATGATGGATAATATACCGAGTTAATGACGTTACAATGTCCGCAAACAATCTTCGCAACACCTGCGAAGCGGTCGTCGATCGCGTTTCGCGGATGAAACCGTCCGTAATCAATTAAACACGTGGACGATAAACGGAGCGGGGAAGAAAAAACGATAGCCTGTCACGAGGAATTACGCGATACCCTGTGATTAATGACGCTACCGCATCGATGATATCCGATGCGGGATTAGAGGGTGGCCCTCCGGGTGACTAGAGACCCCTTGATCGGTTTCGACCAACTTCGAGATAGATGAAACAACGTAGAGCGAAATGCACCGAGAAAACGCATAAAAGTTATACGCACTCAAAGTTATAATAAATTAATCATTTCTCTACCACTTTTTCGTAGAATGGCGAGAGAATTCGATGATTCAGAAAAATAATTGTTCAATGCACAATGCTTGTACACCATTGAAGCATTCATCTTCTTCCTTTGACATAGCTTTTCTAAGTGCGTTGATACTGCAGTTATCACTTGAAGAGATTCCTAGGAACCTAATCATTCAATGTGAGTTATTTGTATATATATATGACGGAGATGAAAGAACAGCGGGGCTTTTCTTTTGAAATTTTTGGGAAGATCCCCAATACTTTAGTCTAGACTTTTTATTATAACTGTATTTAACTAATAAAACTGAGAAGTAGTTATTTATGTTTGCCAGAGATTTATGACAGTAGGCTTGGGCTCGAAGTGACACACCTGGTCGCTAAACATAGCCACAATCACGGGATGGACGTTTTTGTCTAAATAGGTATGACGAAGTTGTATAGCTCTTCTTAAAAATATAGTTGACCCGAGGAGTACAGAGAGATACAGAGAAGAGTATACAAGTGCAGTTCCACTTGGACTGAGACGAGTTAGTTGAATTACACTTGAAATGTGGACCAGTAAGCTCAGTCCGACATTTGCTATCCCGTTGGCTGTGGATTCCTTATTGAACCTAAGATCATCGTCATTAGTATCTCGAGTGTCTGATCGTCACGGTTAGTTGTCAAATTGTAATATTCATATTCGTACCAGTAAATATCATCTATATAACAACGATGGCTAATCCAAACGAAGATTCGTTACACGCTCCTAACCTCAATGAGAAGTCGACATATATGTACATATATGTATGTGAGACATCAAATATATATATTTGTCAATAAAGGATTTGTGGCGGATCAAGCAGCCTTGGTCGCCAAACGGTCGAGGAGCGAAACGACGACGGCACGCACAAACCTCTCGCGGCAACACCAGGCTGGCGATCGCCACCAGAGGGCCAACAGCGATTGGACGATTTTCTCGCTAGTGGTCGAATTGGATCCGCATTAGAATATATACCGCAATTAGCGAGACGCCCTCTGCGTCTAAAGCAGGGACTACCGGGCATAGCCTTACTGACGAGTCCGCCGGTAGTCCCGGGACGAAACGCGACGAACCTTCTTCTTTAGGAACCATCTACGAGGATCGGCCGACAATAACACAATTGTGGAAGCGGGATCAACCGATCCCCTTCAGATTAATAAAATCTATGTAGGTGAGAACCACGTCCACCACTATTTCTAGTCTCTAGTACAAGAGAAAAATAAATTAAAAATTACAATCCTCACCATACTCTATGTAACACGCTATTACCATATTCCATCTAGTGTATTTCGTATGGAAATCCTGGCTTTCTCACAAGGATATCAGTTATACCGAAACTTAAGGGTAAAGATCCCTCGCACCAGTGCATAGATGCACTACACGACACCACATCTCGTCAAAATTCAATCATCCTCGATGTACATCGGAAAACGATGTGGTCGATGATCGTGTCGCGTACTTACACGCCACTAAGGATCGACCTCCAGCGACGAGGCGGTCCGAAATTTATTCTAACGCGGACACAAATAACGTTAAAACGCTAGTCGGCCGTGTTTAGAGAGTAGTCTTTCTCGTCGGTAAGTACCGGCCGGAATTCAGCCAGCTAGATTGAGAGATATTCCGGCCATCCACACGGAGGTGTATGCTTGATGCGTATACATACGAGACCGGTTGGTATGGTGTGCGACGGCTGCTGAGCAATAGGGCCGACGGGAGAGACGAGGAGAACGCGAGAGAGACCAAGAGAGAAGTTTTTCTGGTGGGGATAGGCCTCTGCGTGCGGTCCCTTCTTCGACAGACCACCCAAGTAGACCGGCTTACACCGGCCATACACACGGCTCCAAACACTGTGTGCTCACCTACACAATCACCTACGTGACCGGCCTACACCTACACACCTGCCAGCACGCACGATATGTACCGACGAGGAGCACGAGCGCGCCCTGCTCACGTGCACGCGCGTCTAGCCTCGATCCAATGAACCCTATGGTCGCACGGAAACGATCCACCGGCCACTTATGAATGAATACGTTCGATCAGGCTTCTTTATCCTTCAGCCGGAAGATCGAACGAGCCTAGGTTTTTAGTAAAAGAGCTTTTTCATGAAATCGATTGGAAATTTTGATTTGGTTACGAATAAGGAAAAGATTTAACGAGGTTTGAAGAAATATGAAAAGGTTTGAGGTTAAGAGCTACGGCTCTTTTCGGGTTTACATGATCCAAAATGGATGTTATATTGTAATAAATGGAGTTAAAGTATTAAAGTAAATTATAAGAGATGCAAACGTGAAAAAGGAATAAGGAAAACAACATAGGTAGAAATCGTAATGATTAGAAAAGCACCTGGAAATATGCTGATAGGTTGAACGAAGTTTGAGATCGAAGTACGAGTATTTGTAGCACTAAGTTAATATTTATGTATTTTTCAATTTTGTTTCCTACGGTAAATCTAGCGTTATAGCTACTAGAATTAGAGGGGCACACTTTTCCATAGCTTCAACGTATTAAAAACAAGTTGAAAGAGCTAAAAACTAAAAGACGAATGGATAGTGAAGTGAATGGACCTCTTTATACCGTCTGAATAAAAGGCACCACGTACTTCAGTCGCGTTTTAACGTATGGATTTTTACGGCAGAAAGTCATTTGCAGAGACCAGCGACTGCTTTCTCGGAAGCAAGCCGGCCAGTGCACGGTAAATCACTAGCGGTCGAACGGAAATTTCGTGCCGTCTCGTAGGGTACCTGACTTAACAGGTGTTACGCGACTTTATAACGTTCGAGGAGCCGCGTACCCTGCCGGTAGTAACGTACGGGTTTTACACAGGTAACCCCGTGACCCCTCGACGCTGGAGGTCGTTGATGGCCAACGTCGTCTACCAGCGTCTGCTCGAACAACGAATCATCAAGACATTTTCAAGATGTTCGGTTGTATCTCGGCTGCCTTTCAAATAGATCAAAATTTTTATACTGAAACTCTGTTTAAATCCATCGAAAGGATGAATAAATCATATAACAGGAGCTTATATAAATTTTCGTTTACATAATAGAAGTTCATTTAATTAGACGCTAAATAAAATTTCATTACACTAAATAGAGTTTCTGCAAATTTATCGAATTAGTATCACTTGAAATTTTCAACGTTCTTCGTGTTTCTAGTAGGTATAATTGAGAGATGTAAACGAATTTTAATAGTAAAATTAAATTAGAGAGACGTTATGCGTTTTTTAACATGCTTGGTGTCATATCATGTAGATATTTTATGTCCTCGTTATTTTCTTGAACATTTTCAAATTTTCTCTTTGATCAAGCAATATGATAATCGAGGATCAATAAAGAAATGCCTTAAGCAGGTTCCGGAGTATTAAAATCGGGTGATTTGTCACTATGAAAATACGTATCTACCGAAGTAAAAGGAATTCTTTCGGCCCCGTGACTTAATTAATAATATATACCAAGTAAACTCTATCTCTAGTCAATTTACCAATTATCTACATACTATTGTAATTAAAAATAAAATGTTTGTACGTTGCTGTAATTCAATGACCGTAGCCTACAGTTGAAACTAAAATTCTTTCATTCCAAGAATATATTTCCAACTCATCGAGAACAGTTTCGTTTCAACGTTTACCCTTCGTATTATCAATGACAAAGCGAATAGGGCGAAGAAAGGGCAGGTGATTGAAAATGAACGAGTAAATGAAAAAGGTGAGAGAAGAAAGGATGCAGATGGTGGCAAGGGGCGAAAGAAGAGAAGCCCGGACGTGGAAAGCTGCCGCTCATTATTGCAATTAGCATGCTAATCTTGGGGTTGGCTTAATGAATATGAAAATGAGCATCGGCGATCCCAAAGCAGTGCGGCAAACCCCATACGACAACGGCTGATGTACGTGTACACGTCCGTGGGAGACTATTTCAGACTATGTTGACCGTGTCTCGAGACTCGGTAAAAGGAGAGGTGGCTGCGAGGAGATAGGTACGCGCCTGGTAGTCGTACACCTATTATAATCTTTATGGCTTCATCTTCAGGCGATTCGACGATTAAATGGAATAGAGTTGAGCATTGAACCGTAAGCGAGCCACTTGATTATTAACGGTAATGACGCATGGAGACGAAGTATACTCTAACCCACTAGCGATACTGTACCAAGAGGAATCGTAGATGAATGTAAAACAGCTGCTTTCGAACGATTGAATTATTATACGGATAATTTCTAATTTACTCGTCATCGTTATAATAGAGATCTGATGTTGTAGGATTTGCTAATAGATTAATGGATATTAAGATTTTGAAATATAAAATTTTAACTTTAACTCAAGTAAAGTATCATAAGTTTGACGTCTTAAATTACACCCTACGTAATATAGTTATTTTCTCATATCATATACCTTTGGGATATAGAAATCATTATTTCTGAATTTTTTACCATTTTCAAAGATTTATTGTTACCGTACACCGTTACATTGCGAAAGGGTTAATTAAGGAGCTCTGCAAAAAACTCTATACGTAAGTATATACAGGTGAATTACTACGAAATTGAAATAGTAACAATTCCGTTGATTAGTATTTTCTGAGGTTTGTATGTTGATTTCTAACGAGCAAGATAAGTATCTCGGTAAATACCGGTAATTTTGTACCTGATATACTATAGGTTTACAACTTCATCTCGGCATATGGTGGCGGATAGAACGAGTAAGGCGAACGAGAAGGGCGTGAAACCTTGGTAGAAGGAAGTTAAACGAGAATATTTTATCGTTGACTTTCTGATTGACCGGTGTAAATTGATTAGATTATCCTATAGGTAAGAGGTAATTTCCGTGTCCGCGTGTAACAAGAAGCAAAGCCGATATACATAATTGAACGATCAATAATACGGCTTATATAATCAAATATATATTATTATAATAGGATATGAAGACAAGAATGACATACTCGACTTGCTTTCTGAAACGATTTAGGCTATTCGATAATTTCAATAATTTCAATCATTTTTACCTTGTTAAATATAATATAAGGAACGTTTAAAAATATACGACGAGTAATTACAATGTTATAATTATATTGTGTTAAATGGATTTTAAAATGGTAATAGACACATTTCGTTTATTTCAAATTTTCATTTCCAAATTTTACCAATATAATCACACACCCCAGTGACCTCATTAAAGAAATAAAATAGTCAAACTCGAAGATGGTATCCCGCTGGGGGTAGCCATCCCTATTATTCAGCGATTAAATTAGAAAAATTTACCAAACGTCCAGCTGGACAAATTGTAAATTACAAATTAAATAATAAAAAATATATATATATAATCATGACATTCGTTATGACAGCGTTAATGAAATTTCAACATTCACATATTAATCAAAAGTTTCTATAGCATAGTGTTCGAATACTTTCGTAAACCACTTTATACAAAATTTTAGTAACTTTCAGTTTAAGTTTTAAATTCAGGACTATAAGTATAAGAACTATAAAGCCGCAGGAACTGTTTGCAAAAAAACATCCATCTTTTTGCAGCAGTCGACGAAAGTTGATTATACATACAGAGCAAAGGCTCATCAACTTAACTTTCAATTTCGCAAGGGTAGTTCTGCGCTTGAACGAATTCTCATGCTCCAGCTAATTATGCGCATTTTGTTGGGCGACCGGGTGCTGCGAAACGGTTTTAAGCACAGGGCTGGATCGAGGCGAGAACCTCGTCACGATAATGAGCCATTAAATGATTGTCGTAGCGAGGAACGGTTTTATTATCTCGCGGTCGGCAAGATAAATCCGCTACCGACAAAGCGGCTGCGAGTACCCTGCGACGAACACTTCATTACGAACTTCCGATTGCCCAAAAACGCCTCGGAGGCAATTAAAACCGGTCTTAATTTTGCGTGGAAGGACGTTACTCCGCTTAATGACCACCGTCGTTCGGCAATCGATGTTATCCGAGTCAATTTAATTTTTGCACATTCGCCGGAAAAGTGGCGCGCTAGTTTGAAAAATATCACTTTTTTAATTTACAGCACGCGAATAATTGTTAATTGGATGATGTTAGTTGATTATAATACAACGGATAAAGTGTCGTAGCAGTGGTTTTTGCTCTATACCATCCATATTCATTTGTACTTTTTATGCAGAATGATTATCATATGATATCAATTACCGCCAAGTTAACCGATACCTTTATGTCGATTATACTATTGCTAATTTGTGTGTGAGAAATACATAAATTATAAACGAATTGTTTGACTCGCAAACAAACAATAATTTCTTTATGTCTACAAATTCTTCAGTGTTATATCCATAACTCTTTCGTTTCTGTTAGTTTACTATTACTGATTCACTGTCGGATAGATTAATGAATTTCACTTTTCAATAGCAATAAATTTACCAACATAGCAATTTCGTTATCAAAGTACCCGGCATCATTTCCTACAAATTACCTTTGATAGATTTGATTTATTTGACGTTCGTAAAACTCGCATCAACTTCAATCGAACGACCCTCCGTTCGTGCATAAAATCACGCCATTACCTTGGAACATCGGAATATTGCTTTCCATGGAGGTAAAATATCCCAAGAAAACTTGGAAATCGCGATAAAAAGTTTCCGTGTGACAACACTGGCAGAGTCGATGCGAACGGTTCTCAAACAACGCAAAAACTTTCGAAACGAGTGAAAAAGGAGGGGTTTGGTGTTGTTGATCGCGTGTTGGTTGTCGTTGACGCGCGATGAATTTGGTCGCGTTTGAACGTAAGAATGCGTCGTGGGAGTTCGCGACGACATCATATCTATGGCGGACAAGCGGGCTTTCAACACCGTTTAGACGCGCGCTGAATTTTCCTCGCCTCTTCCACGTATTCGTCCGCATGAATAATTAAGAGCTGAGAGTTCGGTCGACGTGCACGTCCTCCTGGCAACTGTATAAATCCGGTTTGCCTGTTAAAAACTGAACGTCCGTCACGAACGAGACGAACGCGTTTGTCGCGACACACGCTGACAAAGTGTCCGTGGCTCGCGTGTTTTCGTGTTTTCACCGACGCGGATCAGTCGAACGAAGGGTTCTCGAGGTCGAGTGAATCTCAAAGGGGTTTCTCAGGATGCCGCGCAACTTACGACCTAAACTGATCGAACTTTCGATTTACTCGATGGTTAGCCGTTGTTGCGTTTCGCGAAATGCCAATTGCAACTGTAGCTGCGTGACCTTCTCGCGAATTGAGTAACACCTGAGAAATTTATCGTCAGGTTCGAAATCAAGTTGTCAGATCCTTCGGGACGATCGCGATAATTAACGCTCGCGGAATTCGATCATATAATAAGATTAAAATTCAATCTTGAATAATAAAACTTCTTTAATATACAGGGTGAAACCTGTTTTATTTATTGTTGTAGGAAAAATCTCAGGACAAAATTGCACTATTTCAAGGAGCACATGTATACAATGTGGAAATAATTTTCTCTTTACATCTAATTTTCATAGTGTTAAACATTTTTTGTATTTATATGATATGAAAGTGCTGCTATAATATTATTTAATATGCTTGGATATAATTAATTAGTATATAATGTATTGCTATATAATACAAAATTACGTTATAATACATACGTATATTATAACATGACATTCTATTAGCATATAATACATGCTATAACGAATACAATAGCCCAAATATCCTCCTGATCCAATTAATCCTACTTTTATTAGATTGTCCGAAAAGTTTCTTTCGTTTCATGCATTTTCACGTCTGTACGAAGGTGCATTGTTGTAGAGAACACGTTTGCGAAAGAAAGACACTTTCCGGACAACCTAATAATCCAGGCAACGTTATAATTCCGCATAAAGCACAAACGACGATGATAAGGCTGATTAGAAATAGATTGTACTGCATTACACGACTTTTACTTTAATGAACGGGAAACGTGAATCGTTCACTTAGCAGCGCTATGGAATGTCTTTTTCAGATTGTTTTGTAATTCAGCAACGTTCTCAGGGAATTCTAAGGTCGTACCACGGTCTTTAAATAAATCTGTATAGCTATGGTTTCACCTGAGAGCAACGTTGCAGTCATTCATCGATTTAACGGTGCGCATTCAATTGGTAAATTCAAGAAAACTTGTCGACGCACTCTTACACTGGTAGTTAACCTTTACCTGCACGTTCCTGTTTGGATAATCACCGTTAATCTATCAATATTTGCAGTCCGTACTTCTTGAGTAAATTTGAAGATAAATATCGCGATCTATTCGCTTGTAAATTCTCGAATTGAATTTTTGCGTGTGATTGAACTGTCGACGTAACGGGTCTCGGGCAAACTTAAGCTTCAAGTGTGATAAACGCGTTGGATGTTCGAAACGGGAGCCAATTGCTTGCAATTTTTCCTAAACTATTTTTTAAATTATAAATTAAATAAAACATTACAATATGTATAATTTTCTGTGCTAGATTAAATGCGCGGTAGAAATACCTGTATGCGAGTATCGGTGTGTGAAAGTATATGTGTCTCGAAAACAGATGAAGGAAAACAGTTCAGTCGGTTAAGAGTCTGGTATGGAAGATGTCGGGTATAGAAGAAAGTGCTGAGACGCGTGCAAATGTGTATCGATGAATATATTAGAAATCGTTGATTAAATAAATGTATAACTGTTTCAATATTAATTAAAAGTGTAAATTCTGTGTTCCTGTAACATTATTTCGGCTTCAAAGATCCATAATTCTCAACATTGGGCGGAAGTTTAATCATCGTTTATCGCGAGTGTCGAATGTCTTATTTTATAGCGATAAAACGAAGCTGCATAAAGAATCTTCATCTTCGTGATTTTTGAATTTCTTCAAATACGATTTCTTTCGTAGAATTTATTAGCGCGTCTATTCGAGGAAAATGGGCGGCGTAATTCATAAAACGGTCTCACGGAACAAATTCACGGAGCGTCACGGTTTAAAGAAAGAGAGAAAAATGTTGAGGAGATCCTAAAGAGTGGCGCGAAGCTCCAAGAACCAAGCTCTCGCCTTGCCATTCGTCCGATCGTCCCGTTAATATCGCGAAATTAAAAGCCCATAATTTATGGGCCGTTTGAGGACCTGGTGCTATCCCCTGAATTATGGCTCCCTTAACTAGACTTGAGTTACGACGAGCCACACCGGGACTCGTCCTCCTTCGACTCTTCTGCTCTTTGAGTCGTCCTTCTTTTCCCCTCGTTCCTTCTTTGCCCTGTCGCGTTCTGGCCCTCTTGCTACGAGTTCGAAGTGCGTTCATCGTGTTCCTCGATTTTCAGCCACCTATTTCCGTCGTGGCACCTTCACTTCGGGATACGCCACTACGGGATGCTGGCCGTCTTTAAATCTCTCCTCTTTTTCCCCATCTTCGTTTCGTTCCCCCTTTTTTTTTTTTTTTTTCATCGTCCGAGAGACCGACGATCCTTTTATCGTTCGAAGAAATAAGCCAGCTTGATTTCTAAAGGTGAATTTACGATCATTTTTGCCAGCTCCATCGAAATCCTATTCGGATCGGTAGCTTGACGGATATTTTCAGATGGAACAACCCCTAAGCAGGATGGCGTGGTAATTAGCGTTATTGAAATTAGCTTCGAGTTTCTAAGTTTAATTTTTACAGGTAGAGGGAGTAAGGGATGTTTCAAGGTTACTGCTATAACAAATTTTGTGTTTTAGTTTTAGTAACTGAGGAACGAATTTCTTGAAAAATATTTTGGATCGTTCACTCTACTACAACTGAAGAATAGATACATCGTATTCGAAAGATTTGGAAGCTTTAGCGATGGTGCTAGCTATAAATGCTACAACTTTTTTAGTTCAAAGCTTAAGTCCTAAGGGTTGAACTCTGTAAACTGAGAATTTGTATATAAAATTGATAAATCGAAGAGATAAATGAAAATATCGTTGCGAGATGTTCCAAGTGAAAAATCATTTTAAAAAATGGGTAATTTAATTAGAAAATAAGAAGGAACAGGCGATAATTCAGGAGGTTCGAGAGCAAAGTTTAGAAACTCACGATCAACTTTCCAGCGTTTATTCATCACTAATGATCTTTTTATGCTGTTTCACACCCAGTCGTTCTAATAATTCCCGATAATCCTGCGTTTCCTGGATCCTCCCGTGGACTTCGTTCCTTTCTGGCTACCGGAAGGTCGTAAATTTCCAAGGTTTCACGTCCGACCACTCCCACGGTCCTTACCGCGAGACAGCCGATTCACGAAGAGGCGCCAGGTCTCGAATGCGCCCCTCTTTTCCAGTTGCAACTAACGTGGAAGGTGGAGCGATAAATTTATGGATTTACCGTCCAAATAGCGGTTAATTATCGTACATGGCTAATTATATCCTGGCGTGTACGATCCAAATGAAAATTGATTCTCCATCTGGGCTATTGCTAGTCTGACTTTTGGAAAATCTCTGGAAAGTCTCCCGCTTTTCAAGAGACGTTTCGCTCTTTATCAAACAGACCTCCTTATTGCCGATTATCCACCGAACAGACATAAATACACGTCTTGTTTCGAGAAAAGGAATGTTTTCAGTTTCGTAGATACGAGATCGGTTCGAAACACCTGTTTCGAGGAAAGGTCTGGCCTCTCAGAGATCTTGACTAGGTAGCAATTGTCCTTAAACGGTTCTCGATATTAGCGAGCCTGGAAAGCGATGCTCGACTACTATACTTAAATGATCAAGAGCTGCTGGCTTGATTCGATGGAAAAGGAAGACGGAGAAATTTGTGACGGGGCGAAAACGTGTTTCCATATGTCAATGGTTCGCAGGAAGCCAACTTACTTAACAGATGACCGGAAATAATAGCGACTTTTTCTTTAACCGAGTCGTTCCACGTTATTATATGGACAACGACGTTTTCTGCTTAAGAGAAAGTATATTACTGGGAAAACCGTGCTGCTCGTAATTAACACGAGTTAGGTCACGAACAATCGCGGTGGAAATTTTCTTCATGGCATTCCACATTTTGTATAATGGGCCTGTTAACAGTACCATTTTCTTCTTCTTACGTATTTCCTTGTTCTCTTTATATTCTTTCTGCGCCAGACAAATTTGATGGCCAGAAGAAACACATTTCTCGCACAACAAGCGAATTGCATTTCCAGTAATATTCCCCTTCGCTTCTAAGACTTCTCGAAGAGAGTTGCGCCAGTCGATCGATGATTACCGATACGGCTGGCACTCATGAATCAAGCACCTGTAGGTCAGATCCATTTGTGACCGATTTACACAACGTGCAGTACTGGCTCATTTCTTACGATCTGTTCGCGAACTGTGCCACGTTTTACCACTACACGAGAATAAACGAACATTTGCAACGAGATTCATTGGATGGTGCTGAAACGGATATATGTTTGAACAAGCGACTCCTGCGATTCTTTGTGCTATTAGAGCGAAAGTGAATTATCGAAAGGATAAAGCCGCTGTCGATATCGGCACTAGTCTTCAATAAACATCAACTTTGTCTAGCGTATATGCACAGCTACGATAGCTCCGCTTGACTGAATTTTACTACGATCGTGCAAGCGTTAAACTCCCAAGATTTTCCTCTATTTAACATTGGAACAAGCATTGGAACGAACATTAAAATGACGAACAATAGATTTCTTATCATTTTCAGAAACAGCTGGATGCTTCTGGTAAAATTAACGTTCACGTTTATTGACATAGAGACTTCATTGTGTGACTTATTTTCGTCATAAATGTTTTACACGTCGGTCATGTCACTTGTCTCTTGTATGTTTGGTATAGATTAGGTTCAGAGTGGTAGTTCAACTATTAATCCTTCGCACTGGGAATTTTATTTCAATTTCGTTAGCAGCAGCTCCCAACGCTTTTAAATGTTTTGAATTGAAATTTCAATTGAAATAAATAAAGGAAGAAAGAAATTCACTTAAATACCAGTTGTATTCACACTATTGTTGTATTTTGTAATTTTTAAGCTTATGGTATATCTTGAAACAATCTCCAGGATACAATCCTGGTTTTCTAGGACATCTATTGATTTGGACGTGAAAAATGGTCGAGTCGGACTCGACAAAGGAGCTCCTCATAGCTCGGCATTGGAGTGCAAAGGATTAAGATGCACTAACGGTTCTAGATCTACAAATGTGTATCATAAGATATGATTAAAGAAAAGCAAAGCTGAGTTTTCAATTCACTTCAAATAGTTTCAAATAGTAGTTTGTACGATTTGTTTCAATAGCGTTCACGCCAACACAAAATCAAGTATGATGCTCCGTCGGTCTATATGCACACAGTTACCATTCGTCACTCACCCCTCTCGTTACAATGCTCTTTTTCACGCTGACCACCCTCCTTGACAACGCTGACAACGCTGACTTCTCAACTCACGACTGCCTGTTAATTCGCCTTTCGCCCTTAACATTAGAAATACCACAGCAGTCGAATTGGCTGGTTTCACAATTTTATTTTAAAATTCCTACTTCATGTTATATTTCTGCCCCCTAGATTGAAGCATCAGACTCAACTAGAATCAAACTCACTATAAACTTTATAATCCAAGCTGCAGAACCACGCCAAAAAAATGTATTGAAAATTCTGTAAAAGAATTGTTTGTAAATAATCGACTAAATAAAATAAAAGAAAATAAAAATGTTATATTTCTTCCCGCGATGATGTAATGACTTTCGCAACGATAACTAAAAGAATAATATAACGAATATTATTTTGCTTTTATGTATTCGGACTCAAGATAATTTTTTATCAAGGCTACTTATAGCAAAGTACTTGTTAATGTGTAAATCCCCTAGTTTTGCACAACTTGCCACACGTTTTTAAAATTTCTACGATATCGATATGATGATATCAGTTATCAGGAAAATTCCGGATCGATCGCCAGATCGCTAGATGCCAAGAAACACCACAGCAGTCAAAATGGCTGGCTCAACAATTTTTATAAATGTACCAACCCTCCTTTAGGGATCATGGTCTTAGATGGATTAATAATACCAAAAATGTACTACACAACATGGAATTGCTTCTGTGAGAAAGTAATAAATCAATAAATATATAAATATTCTACTATTACGTATTTTTTAAGGACCAGTGGAAATAGCTCCGTGTTAACTATCGGTTAAGCATCCCTTTGTCTTTTCACATAGCCCCACCACAAACGTGTTTCGCAACCATCCACGGTTATGGTCACATAGGTCTTTTTTCCACGTAACTATTCGACTGAAGGCCCATTGAAGTTTCCAGACCCCTTCGACCTGTCGGTGCTTGGGCTTTCCCGCAACATTGTCTATGGTTCACCCGATTTTTCTTAGGCAATCTGTGCACGATACTACACAGATGACAAAATTGTACCGATAAATTCATCGATGATAGGGACGAATCTACTGACGAATTTTACAAACATCATATAACTGTCGAAATTCGAAAGACATTCTAAATTCTGGATTCTGCTGAGCATCGACTTGAATAAGAAATAAATCGAGGAAGCTCGTCGATGAGGGTTAACTCGTTCGGTTGAACAAATTTATATGTAAACGTCGCTACCATAGCAAAGTTTTTCCTCTACTTAAAGTGTAGTAACGATTCCAGTAGCATCGTATACCTATCGATGATCACCTATTTGACCGGTTCTCACGAGCCCAGCACATGTGCAAGCGAGCTGTTTATGCTCGTTTCTACACGGTGTGCTGTTGTAGACACGCGTGTCTTATGTGCAGTCACAGAGGGAAACAAGTGGGAAGGAAGAAAAGAAAAAGAAAGGGAGGAAAAGAGAAAGAGTGGCACTGTACCTGCTCCTTGTCATACATTACAGTTAATTAAGTATGTTTAATTAAACTCGTTGCTCCCCTATCTTCTGTCACCGAGAGAGATGCTCCAACACTTCCTCGACTAGTAACGTCCCGACTTATTTATGATTCCTCCCACGTCCCGTCGCATTTTCTCTCGTTACACTCCGATAAACTTTAAAAGTGTTAATGATTCCTCGCTTCGATTCCACGTACGATTGGAATTTCTCTCCATCGGTAGACCATTAACGAGCAGACTATACTTGTTTTTGGAACGAGCCATCGTGCAAGTAAAGCGTTGTCTTATCAGCTGGGAGAGAGCCATCGTCGTATGCTCTCGCAAGAATGCCTTCTGTTCATCGAGTTCCTTTCTAATATACTAGCTTACTAATAATACTTCGACGAGTTATAGAAAATAGATCTCCTTTTAGACAAAGGAAACAAATTCTACGTTCACGATATCTTGTCCTATCTCGTGACTTCTCAACATTAACGTATATAATTTGAACAGCCATTAAAAAAATATTATATAATAGTAGGTTGTCCGAAAAGTGCCTTTCTTTCGCAAACGTGTTGTTTTACAACAGTGCACCTTTATACAAACTTGAAACGTAAATTCGACAAAATAATATTAAAAAAAAAAAAACATAGTGCGTCTATGATTTCCTCATAGGACGAAAGAAACTTTTCGGACAACCTAGTACAATGAATTTTCCTACAGCTAAAAAAATACATTACTTCATTACCTGCTGCCAGAGATAAAATACCAACGACTTAAACCTCGTATCTGTAGCCGGTAAAAAAAGCAAACCTCGAGTGATAATTCTCTTCTCACATAGAGCAGAGTCGCGTTAATCCCCGTTGAAACGCGGATTTATTTAGTATCGAGAATGGCGTACAAAGAGGCCTCGAGCGCGCAGCGTAACGTATTTTATAATTATCCGCGCGAAATTGCCGTTTGGTGGACAAAAGGGTGGAGGTGAAAGGGATTGGTGGTAGCGTACATTTACACAAACACAAGCGACACAGGGCACGCACGATACGCCTTGCCGCACATTAACGTGGAAGACGTACGGCGGCTGTGCAGTCGAAGTTATGCGAGTCGCCGGCTATGTCGGACCATAAGTGAAGAGAGGCAATTGCCTTTTACACATCCTCGTTCCCATTTTCCCCCCGCAATGGAATGGGTGCCATTACGTCTCCTAAGAATCGGTTCTCGGGTCCGCGCTATGCGTCGCGCGGCCGGTTCGTGTGTTCGTGCCGGGAGCCGATTGTTAACGTGTACGCGAGTACGTGCCGTCTCCGCTCGCGGATATCGATCGACAGTGCAATACCGCTTCTTCAGGAATGCCGGGCACACTCAAGGAGAGCCGGCAGAAAAACGGCTAACTGTTAATCGCGATGCGCTACCGAGTGACAATATAATTCAATTCCGAGAACCAGCTGCGGATCGGTTTCGCGGGAATTGTGTTCCTACGGATCGGTACGTCTTGCGTCTTCGACGTTCGTCGCAGTCGTAGGTTGTATACAGTGGCTCGCCAAAGTATTTCAACGCTTATAATTTTTACGTTGTTAGCGCTTAATCTTTTATTAGCACTGCAAAGAAACACAGTATTTTATAATTATGTCCATATATGAAACGAGTTGAAGAACGTACATAAAAGATTAGCATGATACAGCATGAATGGTGATTTTAAACATATAATTAATGCTAAAGGTAGTCTCTCTAAATAATTGTGACGTATTGTCTCTTCAAACACTTTGGTGATATTTGCCAATTATATGCTTGCCACAAATATCTTCTAACGTCTGTGTACATTTTCAGATTCGCTTCAAATTTACTAACGTAATCGAGATAACAGTGCTAGTGAAATTTCAAAATGCTTCGCACAGCACACATAACGTGTTCGTAAAAGCTTCTTGCAAATATTCGAATAATTCGTGAGCAACTATAGGTAGATCACTGGTCATAAGTAGATTGCGCGCGTTTGCCGTTGTATGAAGTAAAACTGCTCCTAATTTTAACACGTTATCTGTTATGTTTTCTCTCGACAGTAGTTAGGTACGTGCTCTACGTTAGTTAGGTACTCGCCATAAGTTCTGATAAAATGAACGAGGCTTCTTTTTTGTAAGGAAGTACGGTAGAATGGTAACGTTATTTGCTAGTCGACGAAAGCTATGAAACCTAATTTTAACACGTTATCTGTTATGTCTTCTCTCGACAGTAGTTAGGTACGTGCTC